>OX276335.1:128249977-128437477 GCA_946251815.1 Dasysyrphus albostriatus | reverse complement strand
ATTATCATTATCATTATCATTATCATTATCATTATCATTATCATTATCATTATCATTATCATTATCATTATCATTATCATTATCATTATCATTATCATTATCATTATCATTATCATTATCATTATCATTATCATTATCATTATCATTATCATTATCATTATCATTATCATTATCATTATCATTATCATTATCATTATCATTATCATTATCATTATCATTATCATTATCATTATCATTATCATTATCATTATCATTATCATTATCATTATCATTATCATTATCATTATCATTATCATTATCATTATCATTATCATTATCATTATCATTATCATTATCATTATCATTATCATTATCATTATCATTATCATTATCATTATCATTATCATTATCATTATCATTATCATTATCATTATCATTATCATTATCATTATCATTATCATTATATCATTATCATTATCATTATCATTATCATTATCATTATCATTATCATTATCATTATCATTATCATTATCATTAGCATTATCATTATCATTATCATTATCATTATCATTATCATTATCATTATCATTATCATTATCATTTCATTATCATTATCATTATCATTATCATTATCATTATCATTATCATTATCATTATCATTATCATTATCATTATCATTATCATTATCATTATCATTATCATTATCATTATCATTATCATTATCATTATCATTATCATTATCATTATCATTATCATTATCATTATCATTATCATTATCATTATCATTATCATTATCATTATCATTATCATTATCATTATCATTATCATTATCATTATCATTATCATTATCATTATCATTATCATTATCATTATCATTATCATTATCATTATCATTATCATTATCATTATCATTATCATTATCATTATCATTATCATTATCATTATCATTATCATTATCATTATCATTATCATTATCATTATCATTATCATTATCATTATCATTATCATTATCATTATCATTATCATTATCATTATCATTATCATTATCATTATCATTATCATTATCATTATCATTATCATTATCATTATCATTATCATTATCATTATCATTATCATTATCATTATCATTATCATTATCATTATCATTATCATTATCATTATCATTATCATTATCATTATCATTATCATTATCATTATCATTATCATTATCATTATCATTATCATTATCATTATCATTATCATTATCATTATCATTATCATTATCATTATCATTATCATTATCATTATCATTATCATTATCATTATCATTATCATTATCATTATCATTATCATTATCATTATCATTATCATTATCATTATCATTATCATTATCATTATCATTATCATTATCATTATCATTATCATTATCATTATCATTATCATTATCATTATCATTATCATTATCATTATCATTATCATTATCATTATCATTATCATTATTATTATCCCTCGGGGGTTTGTTGTTTTCCCCTAGAGGGCGCGTCCTCAGGTGGCGGATATAGGAATTCTCGGCAGAAATGCAGGGTTAGTGGCAAATAAAATACCACTCGCGGACCAACAAAACAACTATGTGAAGGCACACAGAACTTAAACCAAATATGGATAGAGAAAATGGTAGGAGAAACCTTCCGGTCTATCAGGAGTGAGCACGCGGGGCCCGGGACGTCGTCATCCAGCGACCGCAATAAAAGTTCAGCGATCAAGACCTCGGGAGTGGCATGCTTGGCTCCCTTGGAACGAAATGTTACAAGTGAACCTAGAAGAAATCCCTTCAGGAGAGGCACGCGTATACAACGCACACCACCACCTGAAGTAAAAACCCCTGTTGGGCCGACTGTGCCATTGGCGGAAAAACCCCCAGCAGGAAAACCCGCAGCACCTAGGGATATTTTCGAGGAGACTATGCCGAAAACAACGTGCACAGCCACAGAACAGGATTTGATGAGCCGATGCAGTAGAAAAGCCACTGAGTCAGGAGGAAAGTGGAGAAAACATGAACAGTAGCGCTTCTCTAGAACAGGCTAAAGTACAGCAAGCCACGCCTGTAGCAACAGCTAAAGAAAAAAGAACTATACTTGAACCTCCAGGAAAGCCTTCATTCGAAGCTCGTTCAAACGACATCTTTACGCAAGAGCTGCAGAGGTGTATAGACATTGTCAAAACGATGAGATTGGCATACAATAAGAAAGAAATATCAGCCTCGATATTAAAGATGGCATTTTAGTTCGGGAAGAGCTACTCGACAAGCTTAAGTGGAAAAAGAACAGAAGTGCTGAAAATGTTAAATCCACAACCTTGGAGAAGGACATATTAATCAGAGGAGATAAGTCGATCCAAACGAACGCCAACAAAAGGCCATTATCAAGTCCTCTGAAAAAGATTCCAGACAAAGAAAGAGAAACCCCACTTTTCCAGAACTAGAACCAACAAGATCTGACAGGAACGCTCCAGTAAAAGATCCTTCAATATTGACAGCTCCCGAACAAAAAAGGTATGCCAAAACCCTCAAGGAAAACGCCATAGGTGTGACCAAGGCAACTCAATTTGTAAATACGAGAGAGGAAATCGGTAAACCAAAAAGCAAGGCAAAGGAAAACCAGAAGGAGAAGAAAAAGAAGAAGAAGAAACCTAGACGAAACCAAAACCTCGAAGCTATACTTATAAAGCCGAAGGGGAAGGAAACTTATTCTGACATTCTGAGAGAAATTCAGAATAAGGCTAACCTAGATAAGACAGAAACAGTGGTGAAAAAGATTCGTGAAACCAAGAAGGGAAATGTCTTGCTAGAGCTCGGGGCGAAAACAAAAAACAAGACAACCTTTGGAAACTCCCTTAAGAAAATATTAGAAGAAAAAGCAGTAGTTCAAGATCTCGAACCCAAGATCACACTTGAAATCAGAGACCTCGATGAACTTACAACAGTGGAAGAAGTCCAAGAGGCAATACAGAGGAAATTTGGTGACCTCATAACAGAGATAAATATTGGAGTCACCGGTAAGAACAAAAGATCCTCTAAGATGGCTATAATCAGGGTTAACGCTAAGGCTGCCCAAGAGTTGCTGAAGACCACCAAAATTAAAATTGGATGGACACACTGTCAAATCAGGAGAAGATCAGAAGTAATGCGGTGCTTAAAATGCTTCGGATGTGGCCAAAAACAATCGTTTTATACCAACGTGGACAGAAAGGGCTAAGGAATCTGTATTAATTGAGGAGAGAAAGGCCACAAGAAGATGGAATGTAAGAACCCGTCAAAATGTTACTTCTGTGCGGAATTGGAAGCAACACCATCCCTTAATCACGTTCCTGGCACAAGAAAATGCCAAGTGTTTAGGAAAGCACTTGAACAGGCGGAAAAAGCCTAATCAAAATGACCATAATTCTCCAGGCGAATGTCCACAGAAGCCTTACGGCGGACAGCCTCCTGACTAAACTTGTCACAGACCTGCGAGCAGAGATTGTTATCGTAAGCGAGCAGTACTGCGATAAGGATGGACCAAATTGGATACCGGACCTGCTTAAGACTGCTGCTATTTGGATCCCTGACACAAGGCAATTTCTAATTAAGATAAAAGGAGCAGAAAGAGGCTTTGTATGGGCAAAAAGAGGACGGCTAACAATAGCTAGTGTCCATTTCAGTCCAAATGACAGAATCAAAGAGTTCCGCAAGAAACTGGAAGACTTAGAGGACTTTCTCACCAAAACCGATGGAGATATCTTAGTCGCCGGAGACTTCAATGCCAGAGGACAGGAGTGGGGTATGCCAACGGCAAATACTCGAGATTGCTGCAAGACGTGGCCTCAGTGTAGCCAATCTTGGAAGCAAACCCACCTTCAGGAGACCTGGCAACGCTGGTACCATCCCGGATGTCTGACTGCGCTCTACCCAGGTTTTAAAATTGGAGAGTCATTGAAGACTAAACTGGCAGTGACCATGAATATATTGTCTTCGAAATTACGGGAAATCGAACAAACCCAAACCAAAACTAAACGCAAGCCCCAAAATGGTGTCCGAAAAGACTCAACAAAGAGCTAAGCGTTTCAGCAATCGAAGAAGGGAAGTCAACGGTCCTCCAAACAACAGGGACTGCAGAAGCCACTGCCCTAGTAATGATGCAGCTCATGCATCGAGCATGCGATACAGCAATGCCAAGGAAGAACAATAATAGAGGCCAGAACCCGGTTTACTGGTGGACGGATGAAATAGCTGCACTGCGCAGAAGTTGCTTTCAACTCAGATGAAGAATAACCAGAGAAAGGAGAAGAAATACCGAACCAGCAGCGGAATATCTCATGTTCAAGAGTTCATGAACAAACGAGCCGAGCTGAAAAGAGCAATCAAACTCAGCAAGAAGCAAAAATGGGAAGAACTACGAAATGACATTGACAGAGACCCCTGGGAACTAGGATTTAAACTGGTCATGTAAAAACTCGGAACACAGGCAGCAAACCCTGCTCTCAACGCAGAAGTGATGGAACGGATCGAGAACACAGTATTTCCAATTCACTCCGATAGACAACTCGAGACGGCCTTAGCTCCCGAGCTGGAAATACCACCCTTCAACGAGGAAGAACTTAAAGAAGCTGTAAATTCACTTCAGAGAAAGAAAGCACCTGGCCCTGACAGAATACCAGCAGAGATACTGAAGTTGACTACCCAAACGTGCCCCCAACTACTTTTGAAAACTTTTAATCATTGCCCGCAATAAAAAGTTTTCCCTAAGAACTGGAAGATGCAGCGATTAGTACTGATCAGCAAAGGTAAGGGTGATCCAAACACCCCCTCAGTATATAGACCTTTATGAATGCCAGATACAACAGAAAAGCTATTGGAGAAAATGATGGTTTCAGGAGGGGACGCTCTACGGTCGGAGCAATCGAGGAAGTGGTAAATGCTGCCCATTTAGCACACCGTCGAAGCCACTGTTCGAGGAAGATAGTTCTTCTAGCAACTCTAGATGTTAGAAATGCCTTCAATTCTGCCAGGTGGAGTGACATGCTACATGAACTTGAAAAAACTTTCAAAATCCTAGATTATCTCCTACGTATAACCAAGGACTACCTCAAAGACCGAGAGTTAATCTACAACAACACAGATGGCCAGAAAAAGAAGAAGATCAATTCCGGAGCAGAAAACACAACAAGTATCCAAAAGAAATTGACAATCTGACAACGATCCTTACGCAAATGACATTGAAGCAACATGTTCGACCAGTTTGAAAAGACCAGAAACGAATGACGGAATGAAACACGACAAAATGAATAAGAAAACAGTATAAACAGATTTTTTTAATATAACCAGAAGAAAATTATTTCAACGAATGTTGGCCAAGATAACTAGCAACAAAAGAAGAAAAGCCTGACTCAAAATAAACGAAAACCAAATATCGCACATAAGGACTCTACCCCAAGCCGATTAGCCACCGTGGGGAATGACAGCCAACACCCTCCAAACTACCAAAGAAACGAGGATAAATTCAAAAACACTTTGGAAATATGCGCATACAATGTAAGAACACCATCTACAGAAGCAAAACAAACAGAACTTAGACTTGCCCTTGCAACTATCAACTGGGATATACTGGGACTATCAGAAAGAGAAAAAGATATTTTGTTATATCGGAGAAACCAAAGGCCTGCATGGAGCTGACATTAATTTAAGTTTATGCTCCGACCAAAGCAGCTAGTGACGAGGAAATTTCGAACTTCTATAATCTACAAGACAAATGTAAGCCACGAAAAGTTAGCATTAAAACTTTTGAGTATGCCAGTAATTGCCGATTAACTGTCGTAAATATGCCGTGGAAACAAAAAAATTGCCGCTCATTAAGTTTGTCCACAAAGTAAAATAGTGCTAACTTTATATAAAGTTAGCATGACACTTTTTTTATTTTTGGTCAAAAATTATTTTTGAAAACGCCAGTAATCGCCGATTAGTTGCCGTAAATATGCCGTGAAAACCAAACAGTTGCAGTTCTTATGGTTTGTCTTAAAAGCGCAATCCCGCTAACTTTACGCGTAAAGTCAGCATGACATTTTTTTATTTTTGGAAAAAAAATATTTTTGAAAACGTCATTAATTGCCGATTAATTGCCGTAAATATGCTGTGGAAACAAAAAATTGCCACTCTTACGGTTTGCCCACAAATTGCAATCACGTTAATTTTGGGCGTAAAGTATGCATGACAACTTTTGAAAAAAAAATATTTTTGAAAACGCCATTAATTGCCGTAAATTTGCCGTCAAAACAAAAAAATGCCACTCTTATCGTTTGCCCACAAAGAGCAATAACGTAAATGTGGCGTAAAGTTAGCATGACAACTTTCGAAAATAATATTTTTGAAAACGACATTATTGCCAATTAATTGCCGTAGATTTGCCCTGAAAATAAAAAATTGCCGCTCTTATCGTCTGCCCACAAAGAGCAATCACGTAAATTTTATGTGTAAGGCTTTAACTTTTTAAGTTTTGGTCTAACATCAATTTGAAAACGCCATTAATTGCAGATTAATTGCCTTAAAGATACCGTGAATCCAAAAAAAATGCAACTTCTACGGTTTGCCCACAAAGGGCAGTAACGTAAATTTTAGGCGTAAGGTTAGCATGACAACTTTCGAAAATAATATTCTTAAAAACGCCATTAATTGCCGATTAATTTCCGTAAATTAGCCGTGAAGTCAAAAAAATTTCCGCTCTTATGGTTTGCCTCCAAAGGGCATACACGTAAATTTAAGGTGTAAGGGCTAACTTTTTAATTTTTGGTCACAGATTATTTTTAAAAACGCAATAACTTAAATTTTAGGTTTAAGGCCAGCATGACAACTTTTGATAATAATGTTTTTAACTGCGCTCTTAATTGCCCATTAATTGCGATAAACAGACAAATTTCCGGTCTTATTGTTTGCCCAAAAAGGGCCATCACGCCAATTTTATGTGTAAGTACGAATTTTAAATTTTTGGTCAAAAATTATTTCTGAAAACGCAATTAATTGGCGTAAACATACCGTGAAACTGAAAAAATTGGTACTCTTACAGTTTGCAAGCAAACCGCAGTAACGTAAATTTTAGGCGTAATGTAAGCATGACAACTATGTATTAATTTTTCGTAAAAATTTGGTTGAAAGTCCAATAGCTGCGAGTTTAAAAAGGAGCGATCTTCTATTTACGGTATCAAAAGCTAATTTAAAAACGACGAAAAAAGCGTACAAATTAGTTTTTTCTCTAAAAAACCCCTAGCACCACTCGTGAGAGTGAATATTTGGTCGATTGTTGAGAGATTAGCTTGGAATCAAGCCTGGAAGGAGCTTATTTTGTTGTTTCTTCCAACCCAACTCACAAGTCTAAAGTAAAGAACTAAAAACAGAAATGCTTCTATAGTTTTTACAGATATTAGGGTCACTCTTTTTAAAAACTGCTCAGATAGACGAAGAATGAAAACAATCTGGAAAATTCTCCGTAACGTGAAAGTATGCGGTTACCAAACGTTTCCTTCAATAAATCAAGTGTGGCACGAGCTGTGTGACATGTTGCACCGCGCGCGCCGTTTTGTTGAAACCAAAGCTCCTGCACATCATGGTTGTTCAACTGATGAACGAAAAGGTCAGTAATCATGGCTCTATAGAAGTCACCATCGACTGTAACGTTCTTGCCAGCATCGTTTTTAAAGAAGTACGGACCAATTATTCCACCAATCCATAAGGCACACCATACAGTCAGTTTTTGTAGATGTAACTTGAGGACTATCATCACTCCAAATGCGGTTGATTTATGCTGAAATGCCAAATAAAAATAAAAAAAAGTCACTTGAGAGCTGACATAATGACAGCCAATTAAAATAGTGTTGCCAACTTACCTCTAAAAAATCACCCTTTTTGAGAAGTACTATTAATAGTTGCTATTTGTAAATATTTATAATTTGCGTTTGTATATCGCACTAATATAAGCATACAGAAAAAGTTTAATTAAAAATCGTAGGAGCCATTTTTAAGAAAAAAATGTGTTTCCTAACGGTTTTTTAACATTTGTATGGAAGGTAGGCTTTTTTGCATTAAGAAAATTTTTTTCTTAAAATACTTTAAAGAATGTATAAAAAAAATTTTAATTCATGAAAAAGGTTAGTCAGGATAGAAAAACAAATGTGACGATTGACGAATATGTTTTAAAACTAAACTGATCCAAAAAATAACTTTAATGATACTTTGTGTTGATATTGCGCTCCTTATATTTATAAAAATGGAAACATAAATAAATTGAGTAATTATATATTTTTTTACAGAAATTGAACATTTATTTATAAAAAATTGTTAGTACTTCCTTTCATAATATAACAAGACACCTGAAGCATCTGTTAAAACTATTGAAAATAAGTTCCACATACGCCACCTTGCACAGTAGTTTAAGTTGTTTAGAATAGTGGTCTTAAATCTATAAAATCTGAAGCAATCAAACAATTTGGATGAAATTTTTCAGACATGATAAAGGATATCATAATATATCATAAGATAAAAAAAATGATAGCAAAATGTATGATCTTCCTACAAAACATTTAACCGCTAAGATATCCTTTCTAAAAAGCTTCACTTCAATAATTATAACTGCCACTATACCATTGGTCGAAAAAAAATATCGCACTATTTTGCTTATATCAAAAGTCTGAAAAAGTATGGTTAGTATAATGGTATTCTAGGTGACCGTAATTGGTCAGTTTTATCACCCGTTGGAGTTGATATAATTACAGTACATTTCGAAAAACTTTATTTAACAGACCCAAGTCAAATTTCTATTAGCTATGCACTTCCGTTTACATATATTGAAGAATTGAATAATTCAATCTCAATGTTAGAACTGCTTGCTGCACTCAAAAACATGCAAAATAATAAGGCCTCTGGGTCAGATGATAGTTTTATAAAAATACTAATCCACAGTTCTTGGAACACATTTTGGTGGTCTTCAATAAAATGTTTAATGAAGAGAATTTTCCAGATTGTTTTCATTCTTCGGCTATTTCAGCAGTTTTTAAAAAAAGTGACTTTAATCTCTGTGAAAACTATAGAGGCATTTCTGTTCTTAGTTCTTTTCAAAAACTATTTACTCAAATTCTTTACTTTAAACTTGTGAGTTGGGTTGAAAGAAACAACAAAATAAGCTGCTTCCTGGCTGGATTCCAAGCTAATCTCTCAACAATCGACCAAATCTTCACTCACGAGTGTTGCTAGGAGTTTTTTAGAGAAAAAAACTAAAATGTACTAAATGTATGAATTTTTCGTCGTTTTTAAATTAGCTTTTGATACCGTAAATAGAAGATCGCTACTTTTTAAACTCGCAGCTATTGGACTTTCAACCAAATTTTTACGAAAAATTAATACATAGTTGTCATGCTTACATTACGCCTAAAATTAACGTTACTGCGGTTTGCTTGCAAACTGTAAGAGTACCAATTTTTTCAGTTTCACGGTATGTTTACGCCAATTAATTGCGTTTTCAGAAATAATTTTTGACCAAAAATTTAAAATTCGTACTTACACATAAAATTGGCGTGATGGCCCTTTTTGGGCAAACAATAAGACCGGAAATTTGTCTGTTTATCGCAATTAATGGGCAATTAAGAGCGCAGTTAAAAACATTATTATCAAAAGTTATCTTGCTAGCCTTAAACCTAAAATTTAAGTTATTGCGTTTTTAAAAATAATCTGTGACCAAAAATTAAAAAGTTAGCCCTTACACCTTAAATTTACGTGTATGCCCTTTGGAGGCAAACCATAAGAGCGGAAATTTTTTTGACTTCACGGCTAATTTACGGAAATTAATCGGCAATTAATGGCGTTTTTAAGAATATTATTTTCGAAAGTTGTCATGCTAACCTTACGCCTAAAATTTACGTTACTGCCCTTTGTGGGCAAACCGTAGAAGTTGCATTTTTTTTGGATTCACGGTATCTTTAAGGCAATTAATCTGCAAATAATGGCGTTTTCAAATTGATGTTAGACCAAAACTTAAAAAGTTAAAGCCTTACACATAAAATTTACGTGATTGCTCTTTGTGGGCAGACGAAAAGAGCGGCAATTTTTTATTTTCAGGGCAAATCTACGGCAATTAATTGGCAATAATGTCGTTTTCAAAAATATTATTTTCGAAAGTTGTCATGCTAACTTTACGCCACATTTACGTTATTGCTCTTTGTGGGCAAACGATAAGAGTGGCATTTTTTTGTTTTGACGGCAAATTTACGGCAATTAATGGCGTTTTCAAAAATATTTTTTTTTCAAAAGTTGTCATGCATACTTTACGCCCAAAATTAACGTGATTGCAATTTGTGGGCAAACCGTAAGAGTGGCAATTTTTTGTTTCCACAGCATATTTACGGCAATTAATGACGTTTTCAAAAATAATTTTTTTCCAAAAATAAAAAAGTGTCATGCTAACTTTACGCGTAAAGTTAGCAGGATTGCGCTTTTAAGACAAACCATAAGAACTGCAACTGTTTGGTTTTCACGGCATATTTACGGCAACTAATCGGCGATTACTGGCGTTGTCAAAAATAATTTTTGACCAAAAATAAAAAAGTGTCATGCTAACTTTATATAAAGTTAGCAGTATTGTACTTTGTGGACAAACTTAATGAGTGACAATTTTTTTGTTTCCACGGCATATTTACGGCAGTTAATCGGCAATTACTGGCATACTCAAAAGTTATTTTTTCAAAAGTTGTTATGCTTACTTTACGATAATGTATATTATTATTATGTTTATTGTAGCAAAATTTTACATTTTTTTTTTCAACATGACTGAATTGCACAATTTACATAGATATGATTATATTCTACCTTACTAATGTCAATTATAATTACAGTATTCGAGATATTTTATTTAATTAAAATTTTATTCAAAGGAAACTACTAACAAAACCTTCATTCAAAATGGAAAAAAAAGATTAAAAATTACCTAAATTATGATATCTTGTCAGAGATACATAGGATGAGAGAATTTAATCTTGGTGGGGGCAAAACCCCCATTTATTCGGCTTAATACAAGCTAATTCTTAATCTAACTTAAAACTAAGAACTTAAGCTCAAGTTAGTGAGGGGGAGGGCGATTCAGAAGACGGAGTTTTAGGGATGGAGTACTAAGGTGAAAGTCAAAGGAGTTCATGTTCAGATTAACATTTCGCAGCATTCGAGAGATAGGTTCGTTTGAGCCATAGGAGGTCCTGTGGGTTGGAAGATAAAAAAGACGAGGATTTCGAGAACGTGGGTTAATGTTAAAGGAGATAGAGTTGTAGAGTGAAATGCAGTCAACGGAACCAGAGAATAATCGATGAATGAAGAGAATGTCTGATATTTCTCTACGTTCTTTCAAAGAATTCAAGTTGATTAGTTTAAGGCGGTCTAGATAGGGAGGCAGGATCAGGGGATTGGTCCATTCAAGGCCTCGAAGAGCAAAGCGAAGGAAGCGACGCTGGACGCTTTCGATTCTGGAAATGTGTATAAGTTGATAAGGGGACCAAACTTGAGAAGCGTATTCGAGGAGTGGGCGAACGAATGATATGTATAGGGATCGAGTCACATAAGGGTTAGAGAATTCCTTTGACCATCTTTTGACGAAGCCGAGGGCTGAATTTGCCTTGAGAATGATATCATCTACATGGGAGAGAAAATTAAGTTCCAGGTCAAGTATTATGCCAAGATCACGAATAAATTCAACGGTGGGTATGGGTTGATTATAAGGGAGGTAAAGACGGGGAGGAGATTTAATACGCTTACGCGTAAAAGTGATTGATTGGCATTTGCCAACGTTGAGCTCCAAGCAATTTTTAAGACACCAAATTGAAAAACTGTCAAGGTCCTGTTGAATAAGGGAAGAGTCATGTGTCGACGAAATAATCTTGAAAAACTTGGTATCATCAGCGTACAGTGAAATACAAGAGTGTTTGATGACCTCTTCAATATCGTTAATAGCAAGAATGAACAAAAGAGGGCCTAGGTGGCTGCCTTGGGGAACACTGGAGGTAGCTAGGAAAGAGCAAGAGGTGGCGGTTCTAAAACGAACGCTATAATAACGGTTATCTAGGTAAGAGGAGATCCATTTTAACAAAGAAGTTTCGAAGCCGAGAGAAGGGGGGTGATGAGATGCTTGATTTTATTCAACCTCATTACAAGCAAAGTATGTTCAGCAGATATTTTACATTTTTATCAGTTAATATATAAATATAATTTAACAAAAAGTAAATAAATAAATAATAACAAAAAATAATTTAAAAAATAGCATGAACAAAAATCAGCCTTAAAACCAACTTAAATAATATCCAAGATTGGGTTCATCACTTCAAATAAATAAAAAGTTAAGTAAATAAATAAATAAATAAATAAATAAGTAAAAAAAATAAATAAATAAATAAATAAATAAATAAATCAATCAATAAATAAAAAAAATAAAAAAATTAATTAATTAATAAATAAATAAATAAATAAATTAATAAATAAATAAATAAATAAATAAGTAAATTAAAGGATTAATAAATAATTGAATATATAAATAAATAGATTAAAAACTATCAAATAAATAAATATATAAATGAATAAATAAATAAATAAATAATAGTAAATAGTTAAATAAATTAACAAATAGTAACACGTATACAAATAAATAAATATATTGATCAATAAATTAATGGCATTATAATGAAAACATATTCGAACAAGAACAAATAAGTGATAATAATATATACGAGAACATATAAAATTGCTGTGAAACCAAGCTAGAAATCAGAACGTTATCTGATGATTCACAAGAGTGTTTGTATTTTTCATTTAACTTCAGGATTCTAGATTGTGTGTGCAGTTCTTCAGTAGAAACATGCCAAGGTAACCTTAATATAATTTTTAAAGTTTTATTTTGGCTTATTTGAAGCCTTCTTAAATGGGTTTTTGCACATTCACCCCAAGATGGTGAACCGTAAAACATAATAGCTTGAAATATTGATTTGAAAATCAAAAGTTTATTATCAGTGCATAGTTTGGACCGTCGATTAATAAATGGATACAGAATCTTTATTGTGACATTGACTTTTAGTATTATATGTTGAATGTGTAATCCAAAAGTGAGTTTTGCATCAAGATGTACACCTAGATATTTAGCACTAGTACCCCAGTTCACCCTAGCACCACCGATTTGAAGGCTATTGCCCGGTAAGAAGCAAACTTTCCTTTTTCGAGTGAAAAAGACAGCCAGCGTCTTAGAAGCATTCAATTTTATTTTCCAATCATTGTAGTAATTTTATATTTTATTTAAATCAAATTGTAAGTTGGTCTCTATTACGGAACCAACTGAATCTGATGTATAAATACAGGTATCATCTGTAAAAATACCCTTTTCACAATACCTTAAGCTAGGGAAATCTGAAGTAAATAATATGTATAAGATTGGACCAAGAACTGAACCTTAAGGTACACCTGCTTCAATGTTAAACATTTCAGACGAACAACTATTAACAAATACTTTAAATCTTCTTGAGAAAAGAAATGACTTAATAATTTTTATCAGGTACAATGGAAAATTTAAAGTTACAAGTTTGTGTAGAAGGCCCATGTGCCAACAGTATCAAACGCCTTCTCGATATCAAGTAATACCATTCCAGTGCTTTTTCCCAGCCTAAAATTATTTTTCACATCCCTTGTGCATCTATGTACTTGATGCACAGTACTATGATAAGCTCTAAATCCAAATTGTTCTGGAGGCAGCAGGCTATTTTGATTTATATGAAACACAAGTTTATTTTTGATAGTTTTTTCGAAGCATTTGCTTAGAGAACTAAGAAGACAAATAGGCCTGTAGTTGGAAGGTTCAGAAGCACTTTTACCTGGTTTCAAGAGTGGTATTATTTTTGCTGTCTTCCATTCCCTTGGAAAATATCCAATATTCAGACAACAATTAAACAGCTGTTTTAAGAATTTCATACAACACCTTGGAAGATTTTTTAAATATATATTTTTAATGTTATCCAATCCTATACCTTTTCTTGTTTTAAAGTGGATAATATAGTTAGTATATCATTTGTAGAAACAAAACTTTGATCCACTTCAATTAAATTTGAATCTATCATATCAACTGATCTATTGACCATAGCTTCAATTAAGTTATTACGAGGTACACTAGAATTGTTAGCAACGGAATGGTTGGCATAAAAATTCTCAGCTAAGGCGTTTGCTTTCTCTGACTTTGAAAGCATAAGCGTATTGCCTGTTCTTAAGGCTGAAATATGTATTTTACTTTTTTTGATAACCTTGACAACATTCCAAAATGGTTTACTTGATTTTTACTAAGCTTTGCAATTTCCGGATCCATGAGTTATTTCTATAAATACTGATTGAATCCTTTATCATTGCATTAATAATTTTTACTTCTGATAACAAGAACTGATCTATTGTCCTCATCCAGCTAGTTCTTAAGTTGTTACTAATCTTAATCATTCGAACTATATCAGTTGGCAATTGGTTTGCACTGCCAAGTTCAATATTTTTTTTTGGTACAGCTTGGTCCACACTATCAACAATCGAAGTTGTAAAATATGATAAGCTTTGGTCAATATCATTTTTATTTACTTCTCCTGTAAGAGGGTAGGGCATAGCATGTAATTTATTGCGCATTTGTCTCTTATAAATTCCCCAATTTGCATTTTTAATATCCAAAACTTCATTTCTTTCAACTATGGGAGATCTAAAGACCCCTATATTGACTGGCAGATAGTCAGAACTTAGTTCTTTAATAACCGTGGGCTGGCAGAAAATTCCTGGCAAATTAGTGAGGAACAGATCCAATGTTGAGGGATTCGATCGATTGTTTGTAATATGTTGGGTGAGGGGGGTACAAAATATCAAACGGATGTCTCATGTTTAAATTAGCAAGTATATTTCCCCAAGAATTAGCTCTTAGACAACCCCAATTCCTGTGCCTACTGTTAAAATCACCACCTACTAAAAACACATCATTCAAACTAACTAGTTTTCTCAAATCATTATAAAAGTCAAAATGTTTCTGTGGAGATGCAGCACCACCTGGAAAATAAGCTGAAAATATTTTAATTGAAGATCCATTTGCAAAAGGGATCTTAATACCAATGTTTTGAATAACTTTAGTATCGACAATTGGCATAACTTTATGTCTAATGGTTTTTTTTACTACAACGGCAACACTACCACCCCTTCTCTCATCCCTGTCTAGACGATAACAATAATAATCCCTATTTGATAATTTATCATTAAAGCTAAGCCAAGTTTCAGAAACTAAACCTACATCTACGTTATATTTGCTTAAAAAAACAAAATACTCAATTGATTTACATCGAGCGCTTCTAGCGTTCCAACATATTATTTTCAGTGATAAACTGTTCATTTCGATGCGTATAAATACGAGGGCGAGTCAATAAGTCCGTTACTTTTGGAATAAAACACAGATTTTTTGATATAAAAATAATTTTATTTTTCAACGTAGTCTCCATTGAGCTCTATACACTTTGTCCAACGCTTCTCCAATTTTTGTATCCCTTCCAAAAAAAAAATGATTTGTCGAGGTCCTCAAAATAGGCCTTTGTTTGCGAGATGACTTCATCATTGGAGTCAAATCTTTTTCCACCAAGCCATTTCTTCAGGTTTGGGAACAAGAAGTAGTCGCTCGGAGCCAAATCTGGAGAATAGGGTGGATGAGGGAGCAATTCACAGCCCAATTCATAGATTTTTGCCATGGCAACTGCATGTGTGTGCATCCTTGCATTGCCTTGGTGGAAAAGAACTTTTTTCTTGGCCAAATGAGGTCGGTTTTTTTTCAAATCGTCATTGAGTCGGTCCAATAAGTTGGCATAATATTCCCCATTGATTGTTCTTCCCTTTTGAAGGTAGTCAATGTGGATTATCCCGCGTGCATCCCAAAAAACAGTCGCCATAACTTTATTGGCTGACAAACCCACCTTGGCCTTCTTTGGACCCGATTCACCCTTAGAAACCCACTGTTTTGACTGTTGTTTGGTCTCTGGTGTGTTGTGATGGATCCATGTTTCATCCACGGTTACAAAACGGCGCAAAAACTCCTCCATATTGCGATTAAGCAACGCCAAACCTTCCTGTGAAGTTGTTACACGATTGCGTTTGTGGTCAACTGTGAGCAAACGCGGCACCCATCTTGCGGAAAGCTTTCTCATGCCCAAGTGATCATTCAAAATTGAAACCACTGAGCCATGCGAGATCCCTACGGCTTCCACAATCTCTCGCACTTTCAATCTTTGGTCGGCCAACACCATATCGTGAATTTTTTCGATTGTTTCGGGTGTAGAGACCTCAACTGGGCGTCCAGGACGTTCGGCATCTTCAGTGCTTGTACGGCCACAACGAAATTCAGTAAACCACTTTTTTAACCATTGAAATCGATGGTGCAGAGTCCCCATAGTATTTATCAAGCCTAGCCTTGGTCTCGGTAATGGTTTTTTTTTCGCAAGAAATAATGCTTAATAAGCACACGAAATTCACTTTTTTCCATTTTCTCCTCAAATTAGTGAGTAGTCTGATAAAAATAGCTGTCAAACACAAACTAACTGACGCAGCAAGTTTAAATTTTGACAGGAAGCAACTGACAGATGCCTGTTGACAGGAGAAGTCTTGCTGTTTCAGTAAAGAGGTCAGAAATTCAAAAAGTCATGGACTTATTGACCCGCCCTCGTATTTAATAGCTAATTGTGCAATTACATTAAACTGGTCAGCCTTAGTAATACATTTACCCAAAAGAGTAAATGCTGCTGTCAGCTGATTGACTTCTTCCATCGAGAAAAGCTCGTTGGCCTTGTTGGTTGGAGAGGTGTTGTTTGTTGTTGTTGTTGTTGTTGTTGTTGTTGTTGTTGTTGTTGTCCATGCGTTTGATTCAATTGGAGCGATGACAGACGGAGATAACACAGGAGCTGCGTTGACACTTCTATGACGAGGGTTAAGTGGGGGAAATTCAGAAGTATTTAGTCTTTATGTTTGTGCTTGATGCATTTTTTGCACTGGTGGTAGTTGCCGTTTGTTTTTTGTTAGGTATCTCTGTTTCATTTCAAAGACATTTTTGCGACCTATGCAAATGGGGTCAGTGGCCTTGTGAGTTTCATTCCAATTAGCACATTTGATGTTATTAGATGTGCATCTCAGAGCAGATCGCACAATGAGTTTTTATGTGGCAATTTTTTACGCCATGCCCGAACATTTGGCAATTGAAGCACTGAGTGAATTTTTGTTTTTGTTTTTTTTTGCAAAGTCCCATTTTACTTGGGTCTTAAAAATGGATTTTAAGTTTTTCTTAAGATCAATAAGTCTGATTGAACCACTTTCAAGGAAAATTATATAAAACACATCTACAAACTGTTCGTGTTGTTTTTTTTATCATTTTGATGTTAACACATTTTAATCCTAGAGATATTAATTCTAGTTTTAAGGTATCAGTAGGAATTCTATCCAGACCAAAAAGTACAACTTTAAATAGTTTTGCAGATGGAAGATCGTGTGTATATATTGTAGGCGATTTTCATGCTAGGTTAGAAAAACAAATTTACAGAGATGAAGAAGTAAGGACCATTTGGATACGGCGAAGGAAATAACAGAGGAGACCGGCTTATTAAGTGGCTAGAAGAAGCAAATCTTAGATTCGGAAACTCTTTCTTAAAAAAGAAAGATAAAAAGATAAACAAAAACGGAGTTGGCTTTCACCAGATGGAAAAATAAAGAAAGAACCAGACTTAATTCTGACAGAGAAATTAAAAACTATAACTAACATCTCTGTTTCGAACAATTAAAATTTGATTCTGACCATAGATTTGTTAGAACAAAAATAAAAATAAATCATCTGACATCGAAAAGAAGTAAAAAAAACTCTCTTACTCTTGCTAAAGTAATACCACTTGAAAATATTGAAAAATACAATGGCATACTCAAAAAAAAAAAAGACTTAGCATAACTTCAAATAAAATAAATCAAAATCTTCTAGATGCATACGATATATTCGAATAAATAATAAAAGATTCAGCGAAAGCCTCAATCATGACATCAACTCGAAACTCAAAACCCGATAAACTAACAGATGCTACCAAAGCGCTCATAACAAGACGAGAAAAAATAAGACACAAAGATAACTTGACAGACCACGAAAAAAATGAACTAAAATACCTTCGAAATACTATTAAAGTAGATGCAAAAAATAATTAAAGATATACAATGTAACACGAAATCTATCAAAAAGACAAAAGCACTTTATGAGGACGGAAAAGAGTGGATAACATCAATTAAAAACAAAAATAAGAAGAAGACTAATAGATAGAAGAGATATAAATGAGGCTGCTACAACATTTTTCGAAGAAATTTTTGAGTCGATTAGAGAAATAAATTTAGGTACATCGGCGTTAGAACTAAACTTAAGCTTAGACACTGTTACAATTTTCACGAAAAACAAGCAATTGACGATCTATAGAAAGACAAATATACAGGAAATGACGGCAATGTAGCAGAAATGCTCAAGTATGGAAAACAATCAATTTCTACGATTCTTACTACACTTTTTAATAACGTTCTTACAACACAACGAATAAAAAAACAATGGAAACAAACCACAGTTACAATTATTGACAAAAAAGGAAATAAAGATGACATAAATAACTACAGACCAATAAGCAACATTTCTATGATCTACAAACTTTTGTCCAAAGTTATGTACACAACTATAAATATATATATAATTAGTTCATTAAACCAAAAGAAAACATGATTTTTTACAAATGCCTTCCAACCAAAAAATTGTTCTGAAATAATTGTAACGAATGCGGCATTAAATTATTTATAAGTAGTAGCTATGTTTTGTTTAATTATTATAATTACTGATCAACAGGAATTTTGGTATATGTATTTATGTAATGTATATCTTTTTGTTTGGAAGAATAAAATAAATATTTTAAAAGAAATAATTGACTTTTCTTGTGAGCTATTTCGTACTGCTTGTGACAGATGCACAGATGTTGCCCTCTGTAAGGAAAAATATAGTTTTTATAAAATGTTAGTGGTAAACTTAAAGAAATGATAGCCTTCTTTTGTGAGCTATTTCGTTTTGGATATGACAGCTGTGTTCCTCTGTAAGAAAATACAGTCACCCACAAAATTATTCGCTATACAAAGGTTTTTGTTAAGAATAAGTTTTTTTATTGTAAACTACATCCAATTCACTTTTGTACAAAAGTGCAAAAATGTTTTGTCTTTTTTCAATAAACTACTGAATCCTATCTCTTATCTCAATTTATTTTTATTATTTGACTATTATTATAGTCAAAAATTAAAAACTAACTATACTAACTACTTAAAAAAACTTTTTATTCCGAATAATTTTGGGAGTGACCGTATGTATATGTATATACATATTATGTAGTTTTCATAAAATGTCAGTAGCAAACTTTTAGAAATGATGGCCTTCTTTCGTGAGCTATTTCGTTTTGCTGGTGACAGATGCACAGATGTTGCCCTCTATAAGTAAATATTACATTTTATAAAATGTGAGTAGCAAATGTATTCAAATGATTGCCTTCTTTCGTGAGCTATTTTGTTTTGCGTGTGATATATGCTGCCCTGCGAAAGGAATTATATAGTTTTTTTTTTAAATGTTAGTAACAAACTTGTAGAAATTATTGCCTTCTATAGCGAGCTATTCCATTTTGCATTTGACAGATGTTAAATGCTTAACACGAATAAATCGCACGTACTTGCTTTTATAATTCAAATTGTTTCTAAAGCTAAATTTATATAAATAAATAAACATTTGTCCAAAACTTAATAACAAAGTTTGTAAGGATTTAATTTTTTCCTTCAAACGAAAAAAAAAAATTTAATATAAAAATATTGGTCCAATAAAAATTCAAGATTTTACAAACTCATTCATGCATTTATTTTCTGTGTTTTGTGTTGTCATATGAATGTATAAACATTTTTTTTTTAAGATTTAAACATAATTATTTCACTTCAAGAATCAATTGATTCATACTTTAAACTAAAAACAAAAGTACTAAGATTCAAGAAAATCGAACCAGTACGGTTTAGGTAGGCTAAGTTAAGGTACAGGTAATAAAGAAGTAGACCTATTGAATGTTAAGTGGTCTTAGGAGTTCTCTATAAATCGTATTATAAGGTTTGATTAACGTCCCGAGTTAGGTTTTTATAAATCCAACACATGGCCTTTACCACTCAAATATTGCTGGTCAAATTGTACAGGCTGTGAAGTATAAGTGAAGTGTATCAACTCATTCAAATTTGTACACAATTCTTATAAACCAGCAATGGCCTAGTGGGCAGCGCGCTGGACCGGTGATTCGGAGGACGCGAGTACGAAACTAGGAAGAGTCGTGAGTAACATTTTTTCAAATAAATTAAAATTCTTCATATTTCAGAACAAAGGAAAATGCAGTCCAAACTTCATGTGGAGAAAAATATAAAGTAAAAATAAAATTAATAAAAATAAAAATTGAATAAATGAAAAAAAGCAATTCTTTTATGCAACTGCATTGAAAGGTTTTAATAAGGCCTTAATGCAAAGTCTATATATGGCCTTTCAAAGGCCTTTTTAGACAAGCCATTTGCTTTCGAATAATAGCTTGTTTACTTGAGTAATATTTTGTCTGTTTAAGGCCTAATTATATTGTGGATCGGAAGCTATTTGATTGTATAGCACTTGTAATGGCAGGTTTTAAAGGAATCAAATATAGAAAATAGCTTGTATTGAAACTTAAACAAGTTAAATTGTTAGTTGGGAGATGCAGCACCACCTGGAAAATAAGCTGAAAATATTTTAATTGAAGATCCATTTGCAAAAGGGATCTTAATACCAATGTTTTGAATAACTTTAGTATCGACAATTGGCATAACTTTATGTCTAATGGTTTTTTTTACTACAACGGCAACACTACCACCCCTTCTCTCATCCCTGTCTAGACGATAACAATAATAATCCCTATTTGATAATTTATCATTAAAGCTAAGCCAAGTTTCAGAAACTAAACCTACATCTACGTTATATTTGCTTAAAAAAACAAAAAACTCAATTGATTTACATCGAACGCTTCTAGCGGTCCAACATATTATTTTCAGTGATAAACTGTTCATTTCGATGCGTATAAATACGAGTATTTAATAGCTAATTGTGCAATTACATTAAACTGGTCAGCCTTAGTAATACATTTACCCAAAAGAGTAAATGCTGCTGTCAGCTGATTGACTTCTTCCATCGAGAAAAGCTCGTTGGCCTTGTTGGTTGGAGAGGTGTTGTTTGTTGTTGTTGTTGTTGTTGTTGTTGTTGTCCATGCGTTTGATTCAATTGGAGCGATGACAGACGGAGATAACACAGGAGCTGCGTTGACACTTCTATGACGAGGTTTAAGTGGGGGAAATTCAGAAGTATTTAGTCTATATGTTTGTGCTTGATGCATTTTTTGCACTGGTGGTAGTTGCCGTTTGTTTTTTGTTAGGTATCTCTGTTTCATTTCAAAGACATTTTTGCGACCTATGCAAATGGGGTCAGTGGCCTTGTGAGTTTCATTCCAATTAGCACATTTGATGTTATTAGATGTGCATCTCAGAGCAGATCGCACAATGAGTTTTTATGTGGCAATTTTTTACGCCATGCCCGAACATTTGGCAATTGAAGCACTGAGTGAATTTTTGTTTTTGTTTTTTTTACAAAGTCCCATTTTACTTGGGTCTTAAAAATGGATTTTAAGTTTTTCTTAAGATCAATAAGTCTGATTGAACCACTTTCAAGGAAAATTATATAAAACACATCTACAAACTGTTCGTGTTGTTTTTTTTATCATTTTGATGTTAACACATTTTAATCCAAGAGATATTAATTCTAGTTTTAAGGTATCAGTAGGAATTCTATCCAGACCAAAAAGTACAACTTTAAATAGTTTTGCAGATGGAAGATCGTGTGTATATATTGTAGGCGATTTTCATGCTAGGTAAGAAAAACAAATTTACAGAGATGAAGAAGTAAGGACCATTTGGATACGGCGAAGGAAATAACAGAGGAGACCGGCTTATTAAGTGGCTAGAAGAAGCAAATCTTAGATTCGGAAACTCTTTCTTAAAAAAGAAAGATAAACAAAAATGGAGTTGGCTTTCACCAGATGGAAAAATAAAGAAAGAACCAGACCTAATTCTGACAGAGAAATTAAAAACTATAACTAACATCTCTGTTTCGAACAATTTAAAATTTGATTCTGACCATAGATTTGTAAGAACAAAAATAAAAATAAATCATCTGACATCGAAAAGAAGTAAAAAAAACTCTCTTACTCTTGCTAAAGTAATACCACTTGAAAATATTGAAAAATACAATGGCATACTCAAAAAAAAAAAGACTAAGCATAACTTCAAATAAAATAAATCAAAATCTTCTAGATGCATACGATATATTCGAATAAATAATAAAAGATTCAGCGAAAGCCTCAATCATGACATCAACTAATTCAAAACCCGATAAACTAACAGATGCTACCAAAGCGCTCATAACAAGACGAGAAAAAAAAAGACACAAAGATAACTTGACAGACCACGAAAAAAATGAACTAAAATACCTTCGAAATACTATTAAAGTAGATGCAAAAAATAATTAAAGATATACAATGTAACACGAAATCTATCAAAAAGACAAAAGCACTTTATGAGGACGGAAAAGAGTGGATAACATCAATTAAAAACAAAAATAAGAAGAAGACTAATAGATAGAAGAGATATAAATGAGGCTGCTACATTTTTCGAAGAAATTTTTGAGTTGATTAGAGAAATAAATTTAGGTACATCGACGTTGGAACTAAACTTAAGCTTAGACATTGTTACAATTTTCACGAAAAACAAGCAATTGACGATCTATAGAAAGACAAATATACAGGAAATGACGGCAATGTAGCAGAAATGCTCAAGTATGGAAAACAATCAATTTCTACGATTCTTACTACACTTTTTAATAACGTTCTTACAACACAACGAATAAAAAAACAATGGAAACAAACCACAGTTACACTTATTGACAAAAAAGGAAATAAAGATGACATAAATAACTACAGACCAATAAGCAACATTTCTATGATCTACAAACTTTTGTCCAAAGTTATGTACACAACTATAAAGGAGACCTTAAAATTTTTTTTTTTTTTTGTGGTTATTTTCTAAAAACCTGCAAAACCTGCTATTTCAGGCTCTATGAGGACCGAAAAACGTGTGCTCATAGAAGTGTGAGATTCTTACTACACTAAAACCACCTCCACTTCCCGATTGCAACTAAGTTGAAACTTATCTAGCAATTTATTTTTAACGAAGTTAAGTAACGTGTTGCAGGTTACTTTCCGGTGAAAGTTCTTGCTTAATCCACGATTTTAAAGCAGTTTTCTGTTCACCGCACCAAGTCGGAAGGTTTTGTTCTTCGCAGACGGCGTACTAAATTCGATTCGTCAAGAATGTCAATAATCGTTGAATTAGCGTATTCTAATAGTCGATTTCTATGTTTTCGCGCGAGACTTTTTATTTCGTCCCGGACCGTAGGAATCCCGAGATCCCTATGAAGATCTTCGTTTCTTATATACAACGGAGCATTTACAAATGACCTTAGCAATTTATTTTCAAACGTTTGTAAGTTATTTAAGTTTGTATCGCTGGTACAACCCCAAAGGTGGGGTTGGGTACAGCTCATCACATTCCAACTCATCACGACGCAACTCATAACAACGCAGGTCATCACAATTATACCGCCGGAACCTCACCGAGTACAGTCGAATTTTATTTTTCGCTCCCTAACTTCTGTTTATCAATTATTTTAATTGAATTTCCTTGTTTTGCTTTTTTTTCTTGACCCCGTTTAATATACATAAATAAAAACAAAAAAAAATTAAAATAATAAAAACATCCAATTTCCGTGTCATCATTATCCAAGTGTTTTTTTTTTCGCCGACCCACTTAAATTTAAAATATCTATAAAAAAAAAAAAAACAAAAAAGTAAAAACTGAATCACTCTATTAATCCGTCATCGTTTGTTGTCTTTCCTGCGTCATCATTATCACTTACCGACCGTAATTAGTGTTTTGTCGTTCAAGTTTTTTTTTTGGTTTTCATTTATTTGTGAGTCGTGACATATAAATACTATGGAAAGCTATCGCTGCGATTTTGCCCATTGCGACCTAGATAACAAAATTGCTGAGAGGGTGGTTTGTTACGGTATCTGTGGCAAAGCATTCCACCTTCTTTGCATCGGACTAAGCAAGAGATCTATCTCTTACTTCAAAGATTATTCGGGTCCATTTGTATTCATTTGTGGCGAGTGCAAAAAAATCTCCCTTTCAGATGTTTTGTTCGCGATAAAATGCAATAGTGACAATATTAACTCTGTCGCGACTAAATTCGACTCCCTAAGGTCACAGTTGACCGCGTTAACCGATTTAATAAGTTCAAAAGATAATTCGCCAACTAAAATCGCTAGTGTCGAATTGAAGCACGCTCTCAGTCCTATTCTTGCTGACAATTATTCTTATCAAAAAAAAAACTACTAGTCAGCTAGAAAAAATGGACGATTTTTTGGTTAAGACACTAGACGATTTCAACAACACTTGACTGTGCCAATAAGCGATGTGATTCTAAATTTTTTTCTATCGAAAAACAACTCTCTGTTATAACGGACTTGATTACAAACGACCCTCGCGCTACTCTTTTTAACAATCGCTGTGATTCCCTTAAACAAGAATTATCTTCAATGTTAAAGTCTTATAGTGCAGCCAATTCCCTCGAATCAATTAAAGAAAACCTAACCTTTCTCCGCTCCGATCTCGACTGTCACCTCCAAAGCACTTCCAATATTGTCATCCCCGGTCTTCGTCAACCAATTGCATTACTCGAAAACGCCGTGGGTACTATTAATTTAATTAGTACGGAACTAATGGAAACCCGTCTTAGCATTGGTCAGCTAGCTGATGATATCCAGACTGCCACTTGTAAAATCGATGGTATCAACCTACAGCCTAACGCCTCTATTTACAACACATCCTTACTGGCAGAAATAATGGATACCTCTACTTGCACACCTCTATCTATCTGCCAATCAGCTCCCTTACCTGCAATCGTAGATGCATCACCTTCAGGACCCGCTTACCTACAACCTTCGCCTCCATCCATCACCACTGCATTGCCATCACCTCCTGCAGCATCTACTCACCATCAATCAGCACTTACTCCTGCACCTTCTAACCAACCAACACTATCAACTACTTTAAATGTACCAGCAATACCTACCATTCAACGTTTTGGCACAACGTGGACCCTTACTGAATGGAACAACAGACTAAAAAAGTTAAATATCAATGCTGGCAGTGTGACTTTCTTCATTAAAAATGCTCCAGTTCAAGCCGATGTCCCCTGGATAACTAATCTATTTAGCCGTTCATTTTCTATAACTCTTAATGAATGCCAAAAGATTTCGCCACCTCGCTCCAAGCATCATAGCAACTTTAAAATAAACTTTTCATCTAAATATCAGTGGCTCTTTTGCTCTCATACTGATGATGTGCCCCGACTGGGAAATATGATTTTAACCAAATGGGTGGATAAATTAGAATATCGTATATCTAAGAAAACTAATAAGCCTAGTCATACAAAACCCGTCCCTATTTCCTCTAACCTTAAGAATACCAACTCAATACTGAAGAAAAAGCCCACTCACACTCCCAGATCGGACCCTAACTGGACATTTAAAACTAACCTTTTCCCTAACTTTACGCCCTCCTGCATTTCACATAACCCTCTTTACATCCCTACTCCATCCAAGCCTAAAGGTCAAAGGGTTTCCTTTAACTTAACTCCTTCTGAACCAATCTCCAAGCTTTTATCAACACCAACCGAACCTCCCCAAACTAGCCCCTCTCCAAATCACAACCTAAGCTCTGGGGCCAAGTACACTAACTTTCGTAGTTCCCATATTCTTAACCCCTCACCAAACCATCTCCCTTTTTTTTTTTTTTTTTTTTTTTTTTTTTTTTTTTTTTTTTTAAATTCATTTTTATTTTCCATTTTCTTAAAACTATCTGAAAGCTAGACAAAAATTCATAAAAACTAGCCTACTTATCGATATCTTAAAACTAACTTACTGGCCCCAGTCGGGCGCTCTAAGTTAAACTATAATAACTTAATGCAAATGCCTTTCGGCCTAAGAACTATCTTAATACTAAATCCAGGTCGGTTTTATTTTTTACCGAGAAGAATTTACAAAAAACTCGGTATCTATGTCTTTATTTTTTTGGTTTTATATAAAACTTACAAGCTACATAAAATTAAATTAAAGCTAATTAAAACTAACTAAAACTAATTTAACTAATTAAAGCTACTTAGAACTATTTACAACTAATTATAAACTAATTACAACCTACTTATAAGCTACTTACAGACTTCTTACAAACTAGAACAGCCACAGCAGGCATTTCCGGTTTATATACATTTTTTTTGTTGTATTTTTGTTGATTTTATAATTTTTTTTTTTTTTTTTTTTGGTGCCACCCTGACTGTCCCTACTTAAAACTAACTACCTAAGCCTATGCAAGTCGGCCATACAAAAGAAAATAGCAAGGTCAACTATTAAATGTCTGAAGGAACTTCATCTTCGTTTTTCAACCACCAGAACTGGTTCTCCTGCTTTACCCTATCTCTTCGGTCCCGTTCGGACACAGTCCTACTGAACCGAAGGTGCTCAGCTCCGTCTTGTGCGAGGACGTCTCGACTGTAAAGGAGCCGCCGATCTACAGTTCTACGGCCGACGTGGTAGATAAGCGGAACCGCCGCTCTATCCTGGATCAGCCCTCGACTGTCTAGGTGGAGGAATGCATCGGGCGGAATAAAGCCGCTTAGACGCACACTCTCGTAGTATTCGTTGTTGGGGTAGTAAGCCCCGAAAATTAAGCTGTTAGACGAGGACATCGCTCTTGCAATGTGACCTCGAATAAGCTTCAGCAAGAAATTATCTATCCAGTTTATGTTGGCCCCGTTGTATAGAGCCAGGTTGGAATAGTAGTGTTTATACTCCGACTCTGGTGTTCTGTGCAATCCAAGGCAGCGTCGAAGACACTGCCTCTCAAACACCCGAATCTTTTCCATTTGAGATGGGGCAACGTTGAACCAAACCGGGCATCCATAGGCAATCATCGGCCGGATAAGGGCCATGTAGCATCTCCCTTATAACCCCACATCCTCTCCTGGATCAATTCCAGCGAACTCTGACTCATTACCTAAATCTACTTCTCTCCCCATATCAGATACCCCTTCAATCTTTACCCAAACATTTACATCCACCCCATCCTCAATATCACCTCTTGCTACCTTTATTGATCCCCTTCTCCCCCCTACAGTCAAATTCACTCAGCTATCTAGCCAATCCACTGATTGCCGCTATGCTCTCTCGAGGCTTAGAGATAAAAAACCTACGACAATATACGTCTGTTCTTAGCATATCTTCACGATAAACCCGACTCCGTCTGCTTCGAAGGAAAAACTAACACAAGTGTAATGGTCTCAATTCAACAGGAAGGCCTTCCCACTGATGTTCCAAGTCTCAAAACTCTTTTCATAAAATATCATGAATTCCTCAATTTATCTCCCCAAAGAGTGGCGAATGATCTTGAGGCCCTTGGACAATATATCCATTCAAAACGTATTTCGCACCTTCAGCGTAGTAGAGCAGACCATGAAAGATTTTTTCGTTTCTAATGCACTACCAACCCCTCTTTTCTTCCCAAAAACTTTCCATTTACCTTCTATTATCAGAATGTAAGAGCTCTCCGGTCAAAGACTCAATCAGTTTTGCAACAAACTCACTCCTTACCTTTCGAGATATATGCTCTGACTGAAACAAATCTCATTCCCAGCATTAAAAATCAAGAATTGTTCCCTTCTACTTTTAACGTTTATCGCGATGACGTTCTTAATCCATCCACTAACGGTTCCCCTTGCCGTGGCGTCCTTCTGGCTGTAACAAATACTATTGACTCATCCCTTATTGCCGTATCTTCTTCCCAAAATCTAGATTATGTATCTATTAAGATAACACTTCCCCTTAAGTCGCTTTACGTTGTTTGTGGTTACATCTTACCATCACAACCAATCGAATCATATGAACTTGCTATTAGAGCAATTGACCACATAATGGATTTGTGTGATCCCCATGATGAGATCCTTTTTTTCGGCGACTTCAATCTTCCTTATTTAAAATGGAGTCCTTCAGACGATCTTTCGTTCTTTATTGCTCCTAATCCCACATCTGCCAAGGAATATGTCTTTCTAGATAGCCTTGCTGATTCAAGCCTTTGCCAAGTCAGCGGGATCACAAATTTCATGGACAGACAACTTGACCTTATTTTCACAACCGATCCCAATAACTCTTCTGTCTCAGCTAGCCCCCTTTCTCTTTCAACCATCGATAACTACCACCCTCCCCTTCTTTTCTCATTTTTCCACGACTCCCAATTACAATCCACTCCCACTACCGATCTTTATTCTCATGACTTCCATAAAGCTAACTTTCGTCTAATAAACGAATACCTTAAAAAAATCTCTTTTAAATTTGATAACTTTACTGTAAATGATACCACTACTTTATTGTACACTGAAATATTTAATTCTATTGCCCTTTATGTTCCTTTTTCTCGCCACAAAACTTTGTCTTCTTCTCCACCTTGGTATAATCGTAAACTTCGTTGTCTGCGAAATAAGAGAAATAAGTTGTGGGAAATTTTCCTCCGCTCTCGTTCTCCTACTAATTATTCTAACTATCTTGGTTCTTATTTACATTTTAACGGGCTATACAACTCCCTTTACCAACGCTATCTAATTACCACGCAATCCAACCTAATCAATGATCCTAAGTCATTTTTTCAGTTTGTCAACTATAAACGAAAATCCGATGGCTACCCCAACACTCTCTCTTTCAATAACGAAACCTCAAACGATCCTAGGACTATCGCCGACCTTTTTGCTAAATTTTTTAAACAATCTTTTGCAGATGACTCCTTTGCACCTGATTCTGCATATTTCAATTATCTACAAAACTTTTCTCTTGGACCGATTCTCCCTCGCACTGTGGATCCGTATCTCATCGAAACTAAATTAAATCAACTAAACGATGAATTTAATCCCGGTCCCGATGGTCTCCCTGCCATACTTCTTAAAAAATGTTCTTCCACCCTTTCTCTTCCTCTCTCAAAACTTTTTAGCCTTTCCCTAAATCTTGGTGAATTTTCTCAGATATGGAAATCATCCTTCATTATCCCTATACACAAAAAAGGTTCGAAGGGTGATGTTAACAATTATCGCCCAATTGCCAAACTTTCTCACATACCCAAACTCTTTGAAAGTATTTTGTACGAAACACTTAGCTTCCACTGCAAATCTCTCATCTCCCCCAGACAACATGGCTTTCTCAAATGCAGATCCACAACCACTAACCTTGTTGAATTTGTGTCTTTCACGCTATCAGCCATGGAAAAAGGTTACGAAGTCGATGTTATATCAACCGATTTTAGTAAGGCCTTTGATAAAATCTCCCATAAGCTAATACTTTTCAAATTGTCCTCTCTCGGCTTCGAACCTTCTTTGTTAAAATGGATCTCCTCTTACCTAGATAATCGTTATTATAGCGTTCGTTTTAGAACCGCCACCTCTTGCTTTCCTAGCTACCTCCGGTGTTCCCCAAGGCAGCCACCTAGGCCCTCTTTTGTTCATTCTTGCTATTAACGATATTGAAAAGGTCATCAAACACTCTTGTATTTCACTGTACGCTGATGATACCAAGTTTTTCAAGATTATTTCGTCGACACATGACTCTTCCCTTATTCAACAGGACCTTGACAGTTTTTCAATTTGGTGTCTTAAAAATTGCTTGGAGCTCAACGTTGGCAAATGCCAATCAATCACTTTTACGCGTAAGCGTATTAAATCTCCTCCCCGTCTTTACCTCCCTTATAATCAACCCATACCCACCGTTGAATTTATTCGTGATCTTGGCATAATACTTGACCTGGAACTTAATTTTCTCTCCCATGTAGATGATATCATTCTCAAGGCAAATTCAGCCCTCGGCTTCGTCAAAAGATGGTCAAAGGAATTCTCTAACCCTTATGTGACTCGATCCCTATACATATCATTCGTTCGCCCACTCCTCGAATACGCTTCTCAAGTTTGGTCCCCTTATCAACTTATACACATTTCCAGAATCGAAAGCGTCCAGCGTCGCTTCCTTCGCTTTGCTCTTCGAGGCCTTGAATGGACCAATCCCCTGATCCTGCCTCCCTATCTAGACCGCCTTAAACTAATCAACTTGAATTCTTTGAAAGAACGTAGAGAAATATCAGACATTCTCTTCATTCATCGATTATTCTCTGGTTCCGTTGACTGCATTTTACTCTACAACTCTATCTCCTTTAACATTAACCCTCGTTCTCGAAATCCTCGTCTTTTTTATCTTCCAACCCACAGGACCTCCTATGGCTCCAACGAACCTATCTCCCGAATGCTGCGAAATGTTAATCTGAACATGAACTCCTTTGACTTTCACCTTAGTACTCCATCCCTAAAACTCCGTCTTCTCAATCACCCTCCCCCTCACTAACGTTAGCTTAAGTTCTTAGTTTTAAGTTAGATTAAGAATTAGCTTGTATTAAGCCGAATAAATGTGGGTTTTGCCCCCACCAAAATTAATATTAAATCGCAACTCATCACATTCCCAACTCATCATGACCCAACTCATCATGGCACAACTCATCACAGGACAATTCATCCCAGCCATGAAAATTCATTTTCAGAATTAATTTTTTTGGAATTGAATATGGTTGGTTAAGTTTGTGCAAAATTAATGGAGTATATTAATTCAGTGGGATGGAACCAATTTTTTTGGTGTTATGAGAGGGTAGGTATAATGAAATAAAAAAAGAAAGGAGGAGTGAAGACAAAGTCAAATTAGTTTTGTGTATCTAGCATTTGAATGTGATGATATATTTGTGTTGGTTAGGTGGCAGGTGAGTAGGTAAATTCAATGGCAGGAATTGAATATAATAGTATAGATATAAAGATAATGCATATATGAATAAAAGAAACATTTAACTTGTTACCTACATTTTCTTTAATAGAAGCCATTAACTTCAATTCTATTCGTCAATTCATCAAATATAATGACTTAAAATGAAGAGGTATAGATATAATAATGTAAGGCTATTGTAGGTAGGTATACCTACTAGGAGAATGATAGGTAGGTATTGTCGCAAAACTTTGATCATTCTATGATTGCCGACAAAAAAAAACTAAAAAACTAGTTTTTCTTTGGTGGTAGGTCCAATGGCATGGAAAATAGGTAGGAACCTAGTGTCGGGCCGACTACATTCTGGAGTTGGGTCTGGAACTGGGACAAATGATTCCATTCTTTCTTAATAACTTTCATGGATTTTTTTAGATGGTGGGTGTGATGTACTAAGGTTTGACGGAGGAGTTTCTGAAGTGCGCCTGGAACTAAGACAAAGAAACATTTTTTTTTTTAAATATCAAGGTAGGTAGGTGCCTCACTTAATGGATTTTTCTTTGTGGTAGGTCTGGTTTGGAACCGGACCAAGAAACATCTTTTTTTTATTTTCGCTGGTACTTATCTATACCTAACGTCTGACCGCGGAGATTCTGGACTCTTAGCGTGGCTCTGGAATTGGGATAAGGGTTTTTTTTTGTTTTGTTTTAATCACTTTCATAGATTTTATTTAGAGGTGGGTCTGATGGAATATGTGAATCTAGCAAATGTCTTAATGAGAGTTTCTTAGGACCTTAATTTTAAAGATCCATGCATTATATCTTCAGTTATTGATTAATAAATGATGCCATGTCGATCATTTTTTTTAAATTACCATTATCATTTTACTAGCAAGAAATTAATTAAAAAACTTATAGCACCCTTTTGTTGAATTGATGATAAAACATTGTAACGGGTGATTTTTTAAAAGGTTTAGAACTTTAAAAAAAAAAAAATTCGAAAAAATGAATGAAATATTTATTTGAATCGATAGTTTGAACCTTGCAATTTAATGTTTAAAGATAATTTCATGCAAATGTTGACCGCGGCTGCGTCTCAGGTAGCCCATCCGCTGAGTCCAATTTTGGCATACTCTTTCACACATATCGGCCGGTATCTCACGAATGAATGCATGGATGTTGGCTTCCAGTGCGTCAATCGAAGCGGGCTTGTCCCTATAGACATTAGGCTTGACATACCCCCACAAAAAATAATCTAATGGTGTCAAATCGCACGATCTAGGCGGCCAATTGACCGGCCCGAAACGTGAAATTAACTGTTCACCAAACTCGCCTCGCAATTGCGCCATTGTTTCGCGTGCTGTGTGGCATGTGGCACCGTCTTGTTGAAACCACATATCATGCAAGTCAAGAACTTCCATTTTGGGCAAAAAAAAGTTTGTTATCATCGCTCGGTAGCGTTCACCATTGACAGTAACGCTGCGATTCGCATCATCTTTGAAGAAATATGGCCCAATAATGCCGCCGGCTCATAAACCGCACCAAACAGTGGCTTTTTCGGGATGCATTGGTAGCTGTTGCAATGCTTCTGGCTGATCTTCACTCCAAATGCAGCAATTATGCTTATTTACGTACCCATTCAACCAAAAATGAGCCTCATCGCTGAACACAATTTTTCGATAAAAAAGCGGATCCTCGGCCAGCTTTCCGAGCACGAATTTTGATAGTAAAATTCAATAATTTGCAAGCGTTGTTCATTTGTAAGACGATCCATGGTTAAATTGCAAACCAAACTGAAGCTGTTTGACAGTGACACAAGGTACTAAACACACGTCAACTGTCAAAACCAGTGTTGCCAAAACCAAACCAGCTAAAAAATCACCCGTTATAATGAAATTTAAGAAAAGAAATAAAGCAATAATTGTGCGTTTTTAGTTTTTGAAAACTGTAAAAATTTTCATCAATTTTTGAATTTAGATTGAAATAAATTGAATTGAAGGGGGCTTTTTTCACCCCTTTACTATGAAAATGTTTGGCCCTCTTCAATGAATTCCTTAGTCAATGTAGCCTGTTGTGTCAGAATTCTTTAAAGAACTTTGAAGAACCTTGAAGATCAGATCAGTAGAATGGGAGCTATAATTTCTTAAAAACAATTTTTATAATTTTAATTAAAATAATATTGATGTGGATAACGGGATCATTCACGCTGGAGGCTGGGTGTCAACGATGGTCCAATTTGGAAAAGTCAATGGAATTTTTTAAATTTGTTTGACATATTTGATTAATTAATTGTGACGCTTGTATAAGTCGTAGCATAATAATTGAGATACCAAAATAACGGTAGTTTAATTTACTTTCAGAAAAAAGACTAATAGATGCATAGAGCAAAAACCTATGAAACTATCTCTATAAGCACTTTTAACTCACCGTTATATCCGTTCAACGGACCTTGGGGATTCAATTTTTTTTCAAGTCACATTTATTTCAAAAATACCTATCAAATAAGATTTTAATTTCATCGCTACCTCCAACGGCTCTGAACCTTTGGCACCTCATATATGGGAAATTTGATATTTTAGAATGTCATCTAATTGGTCAGTAATTGGTCAAGAAAGGTCAACTAGTCCTAGAAATTGGTCAGCCCTTGATAACTAGTTATAAAGACTTAAAGTTTCTCAAGGTCACTCAAGGTCACGCGCGATTTTTGGCACCTCATTTATGGGAAACTTACAAAAAAAAGATTCCATCTGAAAGATTTGTAGATAGTGATAAAAGGTCAACTATTTTCGGTAATTGGTCAGCTATATTTTTTTTTCTATGAATTTTCAAAACTCGTTTCAAGGTCACAAAAAAAACTTTTGGCACCTCATTTGGGTCATTTCAAATAAACAAGTATGCCATTTGAAAGGCCATTTCACGGTCATAAAAGGTCAGCTATTTTCAGAAATTGGTCAGGCATAGTTTTTTTTTAATGAATTTTTAATTTATTTAAAAAAAAAATTTCAAGGTCATAGCGATTTTTGGCACCTCATTTATGGGAAATTTGCAAAAAATATATACCATCTGAAAGATCTCTAGATCTATATAAAAGGTCAGCTATTTTCAATAATTGGTCAGCGATAGATTTTTTTTCATAATTTTTTTTTAAATTTCAAGGTCATAGCGATTTTTGGCACCTCATTTATGGGAAATTTGGGAAAATTGCATACATTCTGAAGGATCTCTTGATCTATATAAAAGGTCAGCTAGTTTTAGTAATTGGTCAGCCATAGATTTTTTTTAATGAATTTTTGAATTTTTGTTCAAGGTCATAGCGATTTTTGGCACCTCATTTATGGGAAATTTGGGAAAATTGCATGCCATCTGAAACATCTCTAGATCTATATAAAAGGTCAGCTAGTTTCAGTAATTGGTCAGTGATAGATTATTTTTTACGATTTAAACAAAAAAAAAAAATTCAAGGTCACGAACGATTTTTGGCACCTCATTTGGGTTATTTTCCAAAAAAAAATATACTATGTGATAGGTTACTCGGTCATCATAAAAGGTCAGTTAGATTCAGTAATTGGTCAGTCATATTTTTTTTTTTCATTAATTCTTAAAGTATTTGTATGTAGGTCACAGTATAGATAGATTCGGGTAATTTAAAAATTTTTTAAATAGATATAGATCAAATAAATTCTGAGAAAATCATGGTGGATTAAACCAAACACTTTCTTTTTCAAGATGGCGGTCATTCCCTTACCCCGGCACCTCAAAAACTTGGTTTCTTAAAGAAGAGATGCAGCCAAACTCAAATCGTACCCATCGATTATGGAAATTTTAATAAATTTTTTGACAAAATTTAATCCACCATGATTTTCTCAGAATCTATTGGATCTATATCTATTTAAAAAAATTTTAAATTACCCGAATCTATCTATACTGTGACCTACATACAAATACTTTAAGAATTAATTAAAAAAAAAATATGACTGACCAATTACTGAATCTAACTGACCTTTTATGATGACCGAGTAACCTATCACATAGTATATTTTTTTTTGGAAAATAACCCAAATGAGGTGCCAAAAATCGTTCGTGACCTTGAATTTTTTTTTTTTGTTTAAATCGTAAAAAATAATCTATCACTGACCAATTACTGAAACTAGCTGACCTTTTATATAGATCTAGAGATGTTTCAGATGGCATGCAATTTTCCCAAATTTCCCATAAATGAGGTGCCAAAAATCGCTATGACCTTGAACAAAAATTCAAAAATTCATTAAAAAAAATCTATGGCTGACCAATTACTAAAACTAGCTGACCTTTTATATAGATCAAGAGATCCTTCAGAATGTATGCAATTTTCCCAAATTTCCCATAAATGAGGTGCCAAAAATCGCTATGACCTTGAAATTTAAAAAAAAATTATTAAAAAAAATCTATCGCTGACCAATTATTGAAAATAGCTGACCTTTTATATAGATCTAGAGATCTTTCAGATGGTATATATTTTTTGCAAATTTCCTATAAATGAGGTGCCAAAAATCGCTATGACCTTGAAATTTTTTTTTAAATAAATTAAAAATTCATTAAAAAAAAACTATGCCTGACCAATTTCTGAAAATAGCTGACCTTTTATGACCGTGAAATGGCCTTTCAAATGGCATACTTGTTTATTTGAAATGACCCAAATGAGGTGCCAAAAGTTTTTTTTGTGACCTTGAAACGAGTTTTGAAAATTCATAGAAAAAAAAATATAGCTGACCAATTACCGAAAATAGTTGACCTTTTATCACTATCTACAAATCTTTCAGATGGCATCTTTTTTTTGTAAATTTCCCATAAATGAGGTGCCAAAAATCGCGCGTGACCTTGAGTGACCTTGAGAAACTTTAAGTCTTTATAACTAGTTATCAAGGGCTGACCAATTTCTAGGACTAGTTGACCTTTCTTGACCAATTACTGACCAATTAGATGACATTCTAAAATATCAAATTTCCCATATATGAGGTGCCAAAGGTTCAGAGCCCAGTAATTGCCGATTAACTGTCGTAAATATGCCGTGGAAACAAAAAAATTGCCGCTCATTAAGTTTGTCCACAAAGTAAAATAGTGCTAACTTTATATAAAGTTAGCATGACACTTTTTTTATTTTTGGTCAAAAATTATTTTTGAAAACGCCAGTAATCGCCGATTAGTTGCCGTAAATATGCCGTGAAAACCAAACAGTTGCAGTTCTTATGGTTTGTCTTAAAAGCGCAATCCCGCTAACTTTACGCGTAAAGTCAGCATGACATTTTTTTATTTTTGGAAAAAAAATATTTTTGAAAACGTCATTAATTGCCGATTAATTGCCGTAAATATGCTGTGGAAACAAAAAATTGCCACTCTTACGGTTTGCCCACAAATTGCAATCACGTTAATTTTGGGCGTAAAGTATGCATGACAACTTTTGAAAAAAAAATATTTTTGAAAACGCCATTAATTGCCGTAAATTTGCCGTCAAAACAAAAAAATGCCACTCTTATCGTTTGCCCACAAAGAGCAATAACGTAAATGTGGCGTAAAGTTAGCATGACAACTTTCGAAAATAATATTTTTGAAAACGACATTATTGCCAATTAATTGCCGTAGATTTGCCCTGAAAATAAAAAATTGCCGCTCTTATCGTCTGCCCACAAAGAGCAATCACGTAAATTTTATGTGTAAGGCTTTAACTTTTTAAGTTTTGGTCTAACATCAATTTGAAAACGCCATTAATTGCAGATTAATTGCCTTAAAGATACCGTGAATCCAAAAAAAATGCAACTTCTACGGTTTGCCCACAAAGGGCAGTAACGTAAATTTTAGGCGTAAGGTTAGCATGACAACTTTCGAAAATAATATTCTTAAAAACGCCATTAATTGCCGATTAATTTCCGTAAATTAGCCGTGAAGTCAAAAAAATTTCCGCTCTTATGGTTTGCCTCCAAAGGGCATACACGTAAATTTAAGGTGTAAGGGCTAACTTTTTAATTTTTGGTCACAGATTATTTTTAAAAACGCAATAACTTAAATTTTAGGTTTAAGGCCAGCATGACAACTTTTGATAATAATGTTTTTAACTGCGCTCTTAATTGCCCATTAATTGCGATAAACAGACAAATTTCCGGTCTTATTGTTTGCCCAAAAAGGGCCATCACGCCAATTTTATGTGTAAGTACGAATTTTAAATTTTTGGTCAAAAATTATTTCTGAAAACGCAATTAATTGGCGTAAACATACCGTGAAACTGAAAAAGTTGGTACTCTTACAGTTTGCAAGCAAACCGCAGTAACGTAAATTTTAGGCGTAATGTAAGCATGACAACTATGTATTAATTTTTCGTAAAAATTTGGTTGAAAGTCCAATAGCTGCGAGTTTAAAAAGGAGCGATCTTCTATTTACGGTATCAAAAGCTAATTTAAAAACGACGAAAAAAGCGTACAAATTAGTTTTTTCTCTAAAAAACCCCTAGCACCACTCGTGAGAGTGAATATTTGGTCGATTGTTGAGAGATTAGCTTGGAATCAAGCCTGGAAGGAGCTTATTTTGTTGTTTCTTCCAACCCAACTCACAAGTCTAAAGTAAAGAACTAAAAACAGAAATGCTTCTATAGTTTTTACAGATATTAGGGTCACTCTTTTTAAAAACTGCTCAGATAGACGAAGAATGAAAACAATCTGGAAAATTCTCCGTAACGTGAAAGTATGCGGTTACCAAACGTTTCCTTCAATAAATCAAGTGTGGCACGAGCTGTGTGACATGTTGCACCGCGCGCGCCGTTTTGTTGAAACCAAAGCTCCTGCACATCATGGTTGTTCAACTGATGAACGAAAAAGTCAGTAATCATGGCTCTATAGAAGTCACCATCGACTGTAACGTTCTTGCCAGCATCGTTTTTAAAGAAGTACGGACCAATTATTCCACCAATCCATAAGGCACACCATACAGTCAGTTTTTGTAGATGTAACTTGAGGACTATCATCACTCCAAATGCGGTTGATTTATGCTGAAATGCCAAATAAAAATAAAAAAAAGTCACTTGAGAGCTGACATAATGACAGCCAATTAAAATAGTGTTGCCAACTTACCTCTAAAAAATCACCCTTTTTGAGAAGTACTATTAATAGTTGCTATTTGTAAATATTTATAATTTGCGTTTGTATATCGCACTAATATAAGCATACAGAAAAAGTTTAATTAAAAATCGTAGGAGCCATTTTTAAGAAAAAAATGTGTTTCCTAACGGTTTTTTAACATTTGTATGGAAGGTAGGCTTTTTTGCATTAAGAAAATTTTTTTCTTAAAATACTTTAAAGAATGTATAAAAAAAATTTTAATTCATGAAAAAGGTTAGTCAGGATAGAAAAACAAATGTGACGATTGACGAATATGTTTTAAAACTAAACTGATCCAAAAAATAACTTTAATGATACTTTGTGTTGATATTGCGCTCCTTATATTTATAAAAATGGAAACATAAATAAATTGAGTAATTATATATTTTTTTACAGAAATTGAACATTTATTTATAAAAAATTGTTAGTACTTCCTTTCATAATATAACAAGACACCTGAAGCATCTGTTAAAACTATTGAAAATAAGTTCCACATACGCCACCTTGCACAGTAGTTTAAGTTGTTTAGAATAGTGGTCTTAAATCTATAAAATCTGAAGCAATCAAACAATTTGGATGAAATTTTTCAGACATGATAAAGGATATCATAATATATCATAAGATAAAAAAAATGATAGCAAAATATATGATCTTCCTACAAAACATTTAACCGCTAAGATATCCTTTCTAAAAAGCTTCACTTCAATAATTATAACTGCCACTATACCATTGGTCGAAAAAAAATATCGCACTATTTTGCTTATATCAAAAGTCTGAAAAAGTATGGTTAGTATAATGGTATTCTAGGTGACCGTAATTGGTCAGTTTTATCACCCGTTGGAGTTGATATAATTACAGTACATTTCGAAAAACTTTATTTAACAGACCCAAGTCAAATTTCTATTAGCTATGCACTTCCGTTTACATATATTGAAGAATTGAATAATTCAATCTCAATGTTAGAACTGCTTGCTGCACTCAAAAACATGCAAAATAATAAGGCCTCTGGGTCAGATGATAGTTTTATAAAAATACTAATCCACAGTTCTTGGAACACATTTTGGTGGTCTTCAATAAAATGTTTAATGAAGAGAATTTTCCAGATTGTTTTCATTCTTCGGCTATTTCAGCAGTTTTTAAAAAAAGTGACTTTAATCTCTGTGGAAACTATAGAGGCATTTCTGTTCTTAGTTCTTTTCAAAAACTATTTACTCAAATTCTTTACTTTAAACTTGTGAGTTGGGTTGAAAGAAACAACAAAATAAGCTGCTTCCTGGCTGGATTCCAAGCTAATCTCTCAACAATCGACCAAATCTTCACTCACGAGTGTTGCTAGGAGTTTTTTAGAGAAAAAAACTAAAATGTACTAAATGTATGAATTTTTCGTCGTTTTTAAATTAGCTTTTGATACCGTAAATAGAAGATCGCTACTTTTTAAACTCGCAGCTATTGGACTTTCAACCAAATTTTTACGAAAAATTAATACATAGTTTTCATGCTTACATTACGCCTAAAATTTACGTTACTGCGCTTTGCTTGCAAACTGTAAGAGTACCAATTTTTTCAGTTTCACGGTATGTTTACGCCAATTAATTGCGTTTTCAGAAATAATTTTTGACCAAAAATTTAAAATTCGTACTTACACATAAAATTGGCGTGATGGCCCTTTTTGGGCAAACAATAAGACCGGAAATTTGTCTGTTTATCGCAATTAATGGGCAATTAAGAGCGCAGTTAAAAACATTATTATCAAAAGTTATCTTGCTAGCCTTAAACCTAAAATTTAAGTTATTGCGTTTTTAAAAATAATCTGTGACCAAAAATTAAAAAGTTAGCCCTTACACCTTAAATTTACGTGTATGCCCTTTGGAGGCAAACCATAAGAGCGGAAATTTTTTTGACTTCACGGCTAATTTACGGAAATTAATCGGCAATTAATGGCGTTTTTAAGAATATTATTTTCGAAAGTTGTCATGCTAACCTTACGCCTAAAATTTACGTTACTGCCCTTTGTGGGCAAACCGTAGAAGTTGCATTTTTTTTGGATTCACGGTATCCTTAAGGCAATTAATCTGCAAATAATGGCGTTTTCAAATTGATGTTAGACCAAAACTTAAAAAGTTAAAGCCTTACACATAAAATTTACGTGATTGCTCTTTGTGGGCAGACGAAAAGAGCGGCAATTTTTTATTTTCAGGGCAAATCTACGGCAATTAATTGGCAATAATGTCGTTTTCAAAAATATTATTTTCGAAAGTTGTCATGCTAACTTTACGCCACATTTACGTTATTGCTCTTTGTGGGCAAACGATAAGAGTGGCATTTTTTTGTTTTGACGGCAAATTTACGGCAATTAATGGCGTTTTCAAAAATATTTTTTTTTCAAAAGTTGTCATGCATACTTTACGCCCAAAATTAACGTGATTGCAATTTGTGGGCAAACCGTAAGAGTGGCAATTTTTTGTTTCCACAGCATATTTACGGCAATTAATGACGTTTTCAAAAATAATTTTTTTCCAAAAATAAAAAAGTGTCATGCTAACTTTACGCGTAAAGTTAGCAGGATTGCGCTTTTAAGACAAACCATAAGAACTGCAACTGTTTGGTTTTCACGGCATATTTACGGCAACTAATCGGCGATTACTGGCGTTGTCAAAAATAATTTTTGACCAAAAATAAAAAAGTGTCATGCTAACTTTATATAAAGTTAGCAGTATTGTACTTTGTGGACAAACTTAATGAGTGACAATTTTTTTGTTTCCACGGCATATTTACGGCAGTTAATCGGCAATTACTGGCATACTCAAAAGTTATTTTTTCAAAAGTTGTTATGCTTACTTTACGATAATGTATATTATTATTATGTTTATTGTAGCAAAATTTTACATTTTTTTTTTCAACATGACTGAATTGCACAATTTACATAGATATGATTATATTCTACCTTACTAATGTCAATTATAATTACAGTATTCGAGATATTTTATTTAATTAAAATTTTATTCAAAGGAAACTACTAACAAAACCTTCATTCAAAATGGAAAAAAAAGATTAAAAATTACCTAAATTATGATATCTTGTCAGAGATACATAGGATGAGAGAATTTAATCTTGGTGGGGGCAAAACCCCCATTTATTCGGCTTAATACAAGCTAATTCTTAATCTAACTTAAAACTAAGAACTTAAGCTCAAGTTAGTGAGGGGGAGGGCGATTCAGAAGACGGAGTTTTAGGGATGGAGTACTAAGGTGAAAGTCAAAGGAGTTCATGTTCAGATTAACATTTCGCAGCATTCGAGAGATAGGTTCGTTTGAGCCATAGGAGGTCCTGTGGGTTGGAAGATAAAAAAGACGAGGATTTCGAGAACGTGGGTTAATGTTAAAGGAGATAGAGTTGTAGAGTGAAATGCAGTCAACGGAACCAGAGAATAATCGATGAATGAAGAGAATGTCTGATATTTCTCTACGTTCTTTCAAAGAATTCAAGTTGATTAGTTTAAGGCGGTCTAGATAGGGAGGCAGGATCAGGGGATTGGTCCATTCAAGGCCTCGAAGAGCAAAGCGAAGGAAGCGACGCTGGACGCTTTCGATTCTGGAAATGTGTATAAGTTGATAAGGGGACCAAACTTGAGAAGCGTATTCGAGGAGTGGGCGAACGAATGATATGTATAGGGATCGAGTCACATAAGGGTTAGAGAATTCCTTTGACCATCTTTTGACGAAGCCGAGGGCTGAATTTGCCTTGAGAATGATATCATCTACATGGGAGAGAAAATTAAGTTCCAGGTCAAGTATTATGCCAAGATCACGAATAAATTCAACGGTGGGTATGGGTTGATTATAAGGGAGGTAAAGACGGGGAGGAGATTTAATACGCTTACGCGTAAAAGTGATTGATTGGCATTTGCCAACGTTGAGCTCCAAGCAATTTTTAAGACACCAAATTGAAAAACTGTCAAGGTCCTGTTGAATAAGGGAAGAGTCATGTGTCGACGAAATAATCTTGAAAAACTTGGTATCATCAGCGTACAGTGAAATACAAGAGTGTTTGATGACCTCTTCAATATCGTTAATAGCAAGAATGAACAAAAGAGGGCCTAGGTGGCTGCCTTGGGGAACACTGGAGGTAGCTAGGAAAGAGCAAGAGGTGGCGGTTCTAAAACGAACGCTATAATAACGGTTATCTAGGTAAGAGGAGATCCATTTTAACAAAGAAGTTTCGAAGCCGAGAGAAGGGGGGTGATGAGATGCTTGATTTTATTCAACCTCATTACAAGCAAAGTATGTTCAGCAGATATTTTACATTTTTATCAGTTAATATATAAATATAATTTAACAAAAAGTAAATAAATAAATAATAACAAAAAATAATTTAAAAAATAGCATGAACAAAAATCAGCCTTAAAACCAACTTAAATAATATCCAAGATTGGGTTCATCACTTCAAATAAATAAAAAGTTAAGTAAATAAATAAATAAATAAATAAATAAGTAAAAAAAATAAATAAATAAATAAATAAATAAATAAATCAATCAATAAATAAAAAAAATAAAAAAATTAATTAATTAATAAATAAATAAATAAATAAATTAATAAATAAATAAATAAATAAATAAGTAAATTAAAGGATTAATAAATAATTGAATATATAAATAAATAGATTAAAAACTATCAAATAAATAAATATATAAATGAATAAATAAATAAATAAATAATAGTAAATAGTTAAATAAATTAACAAATAGTAACACGTATACAAATAAATAAATATATTGATCAATAAATTAATGGCATTATAATGAAAACATATTCGAACAAGAACAAATAAGTGATAATAATATATACGAGAACATATAAAATTGCTGTGAAACCAAGCTAGAAATCAGAACGTTATCTGATGATTCACAAGAGTGTTTGTATTTTTCATTTAACTTCAGGATTCTAGATTGTGTGTGCAGTTCTTCAGTAGAAACATGCCAAGGTAACCTTAATATAATTTTTAAAGTTTTATTTTGGCTTATTTGAAGCCTTCTTAAATGGGTTTTTGCACATTCACCCCAAGATGGTGAACCGTAAAACATAATAGCTTGAAATATTGATTTGAAAATCAAAAGTTTATTATCAGTGCATAGTTTGGACCGTCGATTAATAAATGGATACAGAATCTTTATTGTGACATTGACTTTTAGTATTATATGTTGAATGTGTAATCCAAAAGTGAGTTTTGCATCAAGATGTACACCTAGATATTTAGCACTAGTACCCCAGTTCACCCTAGCACCACCGATTTGAAGGCTATTGCCCGGTAAGAAGCAAACTTTCCTTTTTCGAGTGAAAAAGACAGCCAGCGTCTTAGAAGCATTCAATTTTATTTTCCAATCATTGTAGTAATTTTATATTTTATTTAAATCAAATTGTAAGTTGGTCTCTATTACGGAACCAACTGAATCTGATGTATAAATACAGGTATCATCTGTAAAAATACCCTTTTCACAATACCTTTAGCTAGGGAAATCTGAAGTAAATAATATGTATAAGATTGGACCAAGAACTGAACCTTAAGGTACACCTGCTTCAATGTTAAACATTTCAGACGAACAACTATTAACAAATACTTTAAATCTTCTTGAGAAAAGAAATGACTTAATAATTTTTATCAGGTACAATGGAAAATTTAAAGTTACAAGTTTGTGTAGAAGGCCCATGTGCCAACAGTATCAAACGCCTTCTCGATATCAAGTAATACCATTCCAGTGCTTTTTCCCAGCCTAAAATTATTTTTCACATCCCTTGTGCATCTATGTACTTGATGCACAGTACTATGATAAGCTCTAAATCCAAATTGTTCTGGAGGCAGCAGGCTATTTTGATTTATATGAAACACAAGTTTATTTTTGATAGTTTTTTCGAAGCATTTGCTTAGAGAACTAAGAAGACAAATAGGCCTGTAGTTGGAAGGTTCAGAAGCACTTTTACCTGGTTTCAAGAGTGGTATTATTTTTGCTGTCTTCCATTCCCTTGGAAAATATCCAATATTCAGACAACAATTAAACAGCTGTTTTAAGAATTTCATACAACACCTTGGAAGATTTTTTAAATATATATTTTTAATGTTATCCAATCCTATACCTTTTCTTGTTTTAAAGTGGATAATATAGTTAGTATATCATTTGTAGAAACAAAACTTTGATCCACTTCAATTAAATTTGAATCTATCATATCAACTGATCTATTGACCATAGCTTCAATTAAGTTATTACGAGGTACACTAGAATTGTTAGCAACGGAATGGTTGGCATAAAAATTCTCAGCTAAGGCGTTTGCTTTCTCTGACTTTGAAAGCATAAGCGTATTGCCTGTTCTTAAGGCTGAAATATGTATTTTACTTTTTTTGATAACCTTGACAACATTCCAAAATGGTTTACTTGATTTTTACTAAGCTTTGCAATTTCCGGATCCATGAGTTATTTCTATAAATACTGATTGAATCCTTTATCATTGCATTAATAATTTTTACTTCTGATAACAAGAACTGATCTATTGTCCTCATCCAGCTAGTTCTTAAGTTGTTACTAATCTTAATCATTCGAACTATATCAGTTGGCAATTGGTTTGCACTGCCAAGTTCAATATTTTTTTTTGGTACAGCTTGGTCCACACTATCAACAATCGAAGTTGTAAAATATGATAAGCTTTGGTCAATATCATTTTTATTTACTTCTCCTGTAAGAGGGTAGGGCATAGCATGTAATTTATTGCGCATTTGTCTCTTATAAATTCCCCAATTTGCATTTTTAATATCCAAAACTTCATTTCTTTCAACTATGGGAGATCTAAAGACCCCTATATTGACTGGCAGATAGTCAGAACTTAGTTCTTTAATAACCGTGGGCTGGCAGAAAATTCCTGGCAAATTAGTGAGGAACAGATCCAATGTTGAGGGATTCGATCGATTGTTTGTAATATGTTGGGTGAGGGGGGTACAAAATATCAAACGGATGTCTCATGTTTAAATTAGCAAGTATATTTCCCCAAGAATTAGCTCTTAGACAACCCCAATTCCTGTGCCTACTGTTAAAATCACCACCTACTAAAAACACATCATTCAAACTAACTAGTTTTCTCAAATCATTATAAAAGTCAAAATGTTTCTGTGGAGATGCAGCACCACCTGGAAAATAAGCTGAAAATATTTTAATTGAAGATCCATTTGCAAAAGGGATCTTAATACCAATGTTTTGAATAACTTTAGTATCGACAATTGGCATAACTTTATGTCTAATGGTTTTTTTTACTACAACGGCAACACTACCACCCCTTCTCTCATCCCTGTCTAGACGATAACAATAATAATCCCTATTTGATAATTTATCATTAAAGCTAAGCCAAGTTTCAGAAACTAAACCTACATCTACGTTATATTTGCTTAAAAAAACAAAATACTCAATTGATTTACATCGAGCGCTTCTAGCGTTCCAACATATTATTTTCAGTGATAAACTGTTCATTTCGATGCGTATAAATACGAGGGCGAGTCAATAAGTCCGTTACTTTTGGAATAAAACACAGATTTTTTGATATAAAAATAATTTTATTTTTCAACGTAGTCTCCATTGAGCTCTATACACTTTGTCCAACGCTTCTCCAATTTTTGTATCCCTTCCAAAAAAAAAATGATTTGTCGAGGTCCTCAAAATAGGCCTTTGTTTGCGAGATGACTTCATCATTGGAGTCAAATCTTTTTCCACCAAGCCATTTCTTCAGGTTTGGGAACAAGAAGTAGTCGCTCGGAGCCAAATCTGGAGAATAGGGTGGATGAGGGAGCAATTCATAGCCCAATTCATAGATTTTTGCCATGGCAACTGCATGTGTGTGCATCCTTGCATTGTCTTGGTGGAAAAGAACTTTTTTCTTGGCCAAATGAGGTCGGTTTTTTTTCAAATCGTCATTGAGTCGGTCCAATAAGTTGGCATAATATTCCCCATTGATTGTTCTTCCCTTTTGAAGGTAGTCAATGTGGATTATCCCGCGTGCATCCCAAAAAACAGTCGCCATAACTTTATTGGCTGACAAACCCACCTTGGCCTTCTTTGGACCCGATTCACCCTTAGAAACCCACTGTTTTGACTGTTGTTTGGTCTCTGGTGTGTTGTGATGGATCCATGTTTCATCCACGGTTACAAAACGGCGCAAAAACTCCTCCATATTGCGATTAAGCAACGCCAAACCTTCCTGTGAAGTTGTTACACGATTGCGTTTGTGGTCAACTGTGAGCAAACGCGGCACCCATCTTGCGGAAAGCTTTCTCATGCCCAAGTGATCATTCAAAATTGAAACCACTGAGCCATGCGAGATCCCTACGGCTTCCACAATCTCTCGCACTTTCAATCTTTGGTCGGCCAACACCATATCGTGAATTTTTTCGATTGTTTCGGGTGTAGAGACCTCAACTGGGCGTCCAGGACGTTCGGCATCTTCAGTGCTTGTACGGCCACAACGAAATTCAGTAAACCACTTTTTTAACCATTGAAATCGATGGTGCAGAGTCCCCATAGTATTTATCAAGCCTAGCCTTGGTCTCGGTAATGGTTTTTTTTTCGCAAGAAATAATGCTTAATAAGCACACGAAATTCACTTTTTTCCATTTTCTCCTCAAATTAGTGAGTAGTCTGATAAAAATAGCTGTCAAACACAAACTAACTGACGCAGCAAGTTTAAATTTTGACAGGAAGCAACTGACAGATGCCTGTTGACAGGAGCAGTCTTGCTGTTTCAGTAAAGAGGTCAGAAATTCAAAAAGTCATGGACTTATTGACCCGCCCTCGTATTTAATAGCTAATTGTGCAATTACATTAAACTGGTCAGCTTTAGTAATACATTTACCCAAAAGAGTAAATGCTGCTGTCAGCTGATTGACTTCTTCCATCGAGAAAAGCTCGTTGGCCTTGTTGGTTGGAGAGGTGTTGTTTGTTGTTGTTGTTGTTGTTGTTGTCCATGCGTTTGATTCAATTGGAGCGATGACAGACGGAGATAACACAGGAGCTGCGTTGACACTTCTATGACGAGGGTTAAGTGGGGGAAATTCAGAAGTATTTAGTCTTTATGTTTGTGCTTGATGCATTTTTTGCACTGGTGGTAGTTGCCGTTTGTTTTTTGTTAGGTATCTCTGTTTCATTTCAAAGACATTTTTGCGACCTATGCAAATGGGGTCAGTGGCCTTGTGAGTTTCATTCCAATTAGCACATTTGATGTTATTAGATGTGCATCTCAGAGCAGATCGCACAATGAGTTTTTATGTGGCAATTTTTTACGCCATGCCCGAACATTTGGCAATTGAAGCACTGAGTGAATTTTTGTTTTTGTTTTTTTTTGCAAAGTCCCATTTTACTTGGGTCTTAAAAATGGATTTTAAGTTTTTCTTAAGATAAGTCTGATTGAACCACTTTCAAGGAAAATTATATAAAACACATCTACAAACTGTTCGTGTTGTTTTTTTTATCATTTTGATGTTAACACATTTTAATCCTAGAGATATTAATTCTAGTTTTAAGGTATCAGTAGGAATTCTATCCAGACCAAAAAGTACAACTTTAAATAGTTTTGCAGATGGAAGATCGTGTGTATATATTGTAGGCGATTTTCATGCTAGGTTAGAAAAACAAATTTACAGAGATGAAGAAGTAAGGACCATTTGGATACGGCGAAGGAAATAACAGAGGAGACCGGCTTATTAAGTGGCTAGAAGAAGCAAATCTTAGATTCGGAAACTCTTTCTTAAAAAAGAAAGATAAAAAGATAAACAAAAACGGAGTTGGCTTTCACCAGATGGAAAAATAAAGAAAGAACCAGACTTAATTCTGACAGAGAAATTAAAAACTATAACTAACATCTCTGTTTCGAACAATTAAAATTTGATTCTGACCATAGATTTGTTAGAACAAAAATAAAAATAAATCATCTGACATCGAAAAGAAGTAAAAAAAACTCTCTTACTCTTGCTAAAGTAATACCACTTGAAAATATTGAAAAATACAATGGCATACTCAAAAAAAAAAAAGACTTAGCATAACTTCAAATAAAATAAATCAAAATCTTCTAGATGCATACGATATATTCGAATAAATAATAAAAGATTCAGCGAAAGCCTCAATCATGACATCAACTCGAAACTCAAAACCCGATAAACTAACAGATGCTAACAAAGCGCTCATAACAAGACGAGAAAAAATAAGACACAAAGATAACTTGACAGACCACGAAAAAAATGAACTAAAATACCTTCGAAATACTATTAAAGTAGATGCAAAAAATAATTAAAGATATACAATGTAACACGAAATCTATCAAAAAGACAAAAGCACTTTATGAGGACGGAAAAGAGTGGATAACATCAATTAAAAACAAAAATAAGAAGAAGACTAATAGATAGAAGAGATATAAATGAGGCTGCTACAACATTTTTCGAAGAAATTTTTGAGTCGATTAGAGAAATAAATTTAGGTACATCGGCGTTAGAACTAAACTTAAGCTTAGACACTGTTACAATTTTCACGAAAAACAAGCAATTGACGATCTATAGAAAGACAAATATACAGGAAATGACGGCAATGTAGCAGAAATGCTCAAGTATGGAAAACAATCAATTTCTACGATTCTTACTACACTTTTTAATAACGTTCTTACAACACAACGAATAAAAAAACAATGGAAACAAACCACAGTTACAATTATTGACAAAAAAGGAAATAAAGATGACATAAATAACTACAGACCAATAAGCAACATTTCTATGATCTACAAACTTTTGTCCAAAGTTATGTACACAACTATAAATATATATATAATTAGTTCATTAAACCAAAAGAAAACATGATTTTTTACAAATGCCTTCCAACCAAAAAATTGTTCTGAAATAATTGTAACGAATGCGGCATTAAATTATTTATAAGTAGTAGCTATGTTTTGTTTAATTATTATAATTACTGATCAACAGGAATTTTGGTATATGTATTTATGTAATGTATATCTTTTTGTTTGGAAGAATAAAATAAATATTTTAAAAGAAATAATTGACTTTTCTTGTGAGCTATTTCGTACTGCTTGTGACAGATGCACAGATGTTGCCCTCTGTAAGGAAAAATATAGTTTTTATAAAATGTTAGTGGTAAACTTAAAGAAATGATAGCCTTCTTTTGTGAGCTATTTCGTTTTGGATATGACAGCTGTGTTCCTCTGTAAGAAAATACAGTCACCCACAAAATTATTCGCTATACAAAGGTTTTTGTTAAGAATAAGTTTTTTTATTGTAAACTACATCCAATTCACTTTTGTACAAAAGTGCAAAAATGTTGTGTCTTTTTTCAATAAACTACTGAATCCTATCTCTTATCTCAATTTATTTTTATTATTTGACTATTATTATAGTCAAAAATTAAAAACTAACTATACTAACTACTTAAAAAAACTTTTTATTCCGAATAATTTTGGGAGTGACCGTATGTATATGTATATACATATTATGTAGTTTTCATAAAATGTCAGTAGCAAACTTTTAGAAATGATGGCCTTCTTTCGTGAGCTATTTCGTTTTGCTGGTGACAGATGCACAGATGTTGCCCTCTATAAGTAAATATTACATTTTATAAAATGTGAGTAGCAAATGTATTCAAATGATTGCCTTCTTTCGTGAGCTATTTTGTTTTGCGTGTGATATATGCTGCCCTGCGAAAGGAATTATATAGTTTTTTTTTTAAATGTTAGTAACAAACTTGTAGAAATTATTGCCTTCTATAGCGAGCTATTCCATTTTGCATTTGACAGATGTTAAATGCTTAACACGAATAAATCGCACGTACTTGCTTTTATAATTCAAATTGATTCTAAAGCTAAATTTATATAAATAAATAAACATTTGTCCAAAACTTAATAACAAAGTTTGTAAGGATTTAATTTTTTCCTTCAAACGAAAAAAAAAAATTTAATATAAAAATATTGGTCCAATAAAAATTCAAGATTTTACAAACTCATTCATGCATTTATTTTCTGTGTTTTGTGTTGTCATATGAATGTATAAACATTTTTTTTTTAAGATTTAAACATAATTATTTCACTTCAAGAATCAATTGATTCATACTTTAAACTAAAAACAAAAGTACTAAGATTCAAGAAAATCGAACCAGTACGGTTTAGGTAGGCTAAGTTAAGGTACAGGTAATAAAGAAGTAGACCTATTGAATGTTAAGTGGTCTTAGGAGTTCTCTATAAATCGTATTATAAGGTTTGATTAACGTCCCGAGTTAGGTTTTTATAAATCCAACACATGGCCTTTACCACTCAAATATTGCTGGTCAAATTGTACAGGCTGTGAAGTATAAGTGAAGTGTATCAACTCATTCAAATTTGTACACAATTCTTATAAACCAGCAATGGCCTAGTGGGCAGCGCGCTGGACCGGTGATTCGGAGGACGCGAGTTCGAAACTAGGAAGAGTCGTGAGTAACATTTTTTCAAATAAATTAAAATTCTTCATATTTCAGAACAAAGGAAAATGCAGTCCAAACTTCATGTGGAGAAAAATATAAAGTAAAAATAAAATTAATAAAAATAAAAATTGAATAAATGAAAAAAAGCAATTCTTTTATGCAACTGCATTGAAAGGTTTTAATAAGGCCTTAATGCAAAGTCTATATATGGCCTTTCAAAGGCCTTTTTAGACAAGCCATTTGCTTTCGAATAATAGCTTGTTTACTTGAGTAATATTTTGTCTGTTTAAGGCCTAATTATATTGTGGATCGGAAGCTATTTGATTGTATAGCACTTGTAATGGCAGGTTTTAAAGGAATCAAATATAGAAAATAGCTTGTATTGAAACTTAAACAAGTTAAATTGTTAGTTGGGAGATGCAGCACCACCTGGAAAATAAGCTGAAAATATTTTAATTGAAGATCCATTTGCAAAAGGGATCTTAATACCAATGTTTTGAATAACTTTAGTATCGACAATTGGCATAACTTTATGTCTAATGGTTTTTTTGACTACAACGGCAACACTACCACCCCTTCTCTCATCCCTGTCTAGACGATAACAATAATAATCCCTATTTGATAATTTATCATTAAAGCTAAGCCAAGTTTCAGAAACTAAACCTACATCTACGTTATATTTGCTTAAAAAAACAAAAAACTCAATTGATTTACATCGAACGCTTCTAGCGGTCCAACATATTATTTTCAGTGATAAACTGTTCATTTCGATGCGTATAAATACGAGTATTTAATAGCTAATTGTGCAATTACATTAAACTGGTCAGCCTTAGTAATACATTTACCCAAAAGAGTAAATGCTGCTGTCAGCTGATTGACTTCTTCCATCGAGAAAAGCTCGTTGGCCTTGTTGGTTGGAGAGGTGTTGTTTGTTGTTGTTGTTGTTGTTGTTGTTGTTGTCCATGCGTTTGATTCAATTGGAGCGATGACAGACGGAGATAACACAGGAGCTGCGTTGACACTTCTATGACGAGGTTTAAGTGGGGGAAATTCAGAAGTATTTAGTCTATATGTTTGTGCTTGATGCATTTTTTGCACTGGTGGTAGTTGCCGTTTGTTTTTTGTTAGGTATCTCTGTTTCATTTCAAAGACATTTTTGCGACCTATGCAAATGGGGTCAGTGGCCTTGTGAGTTTCATTCCAATTAGCACATTTGATGTTATTAGATGTGCATCTCAGAGCAGATCGCACAATGAGTTTTTATGTGGCAATTTTTTACGCCATGCCCGAACATTTGGCAATTGAAGCACTGAGTGAATTTTTGTTTTTGTTTTTTTTACAAAGTCCCATTTTACTTGGGTCTTAAAAATGGATTTTAAGTTTTTCTTAAGATCAATAAGTCTGATTGAACCACTTTCAAGGAAAATTATATAAAACACATCTACAAACTGTTCGTGTTGTTTTTTTTATCATTTTGATGTTAACACATTTTAATCCAAGAGATATTAATTCTAGTTTTAAGGTATCAGTAGGAATTCTATCCAGACCAAAAAGTACAACTTTAAATAGTTTTGCAGATGGAAGATCGTGTGTATATATTGTAGGCGATTTTCATGCTAGGTAAGAAAAACAAATTTACAGAGATGAAGAAGTAAGGACCATTTGGATACGGCGAAGGAAATAACAGAGGAGACCGGCTTATTAAGTGGCTAGAAGAAGCAAATCTTAGATTCGGAAACTCTTTCTTAAAAAAGAAAGATAAACAAAAATGGAGTTGGCTTTCACCAGATGGAAAAATAAAGAAAGAACCAGACCTAATTCTGACAGAGAAATTAAAAACTATAACTAACATCTCTGTTTCGAACAATTTAAAATTTGATTCTGACCATAGATTTGTAAGAACAAAAATAAAAATAAATCATCTGACATCGAAAAGAAGTAAAAAAAACTCTCTTACTCTTGCTAAAGTAATACCACTTGAAAATATTGAAAAATACAATGGCATACTCAAAAAAAAAAAGACTAAGCATAACTTCAAATAAAATAAATCAAAATCTTCTAGATGCATACGATATATTCGAATAAATAATAAAAGATTCAGCGAAAGCCTCAATCATGACATCAACTAATTCAAAACCCGATAAACTAACAGATGCTACCAAAGCGCTCATAACAAGACGAGAAAAAAAAAGACACAAAGATAACTTGACAGACCACGAAAAAAATGAACTAAAATACCTTCGAAATACTATTAAAGTAGATGCAAAAAATAATTAAAGATATACTATGTAACACGAAATCTATCAAAAAGACAGAAACATTTTATGAGGACGGAAAAGAGTGGATAACATCAATTAAAAACAAAAATAAGAAGAAGACTAATAGATAGAAGAGATATAAATGAGGCTGCTACATTTTTCGAAGAAATTTTTGAGTTGATTAGAGAAATAAATTTAGGTACATCGACGTTGGAACTAAACTTAAGCTTAGACATTGTTACAATTTTCACGAAAAACAAGCAATTGACGATCTATAGAAAGACAAATATACAGGAAATGACGGCAATGTAGCAGAAATGCTCAAGTATGGAAAACAATCAATTTCTACGATTCTTACTACACTTTTTAATAACGTTCTTACAACACAACGAATAAAAAAACAATGGAAACAAACCACAGTTACACTTATTGACAAAAAAGGAAATAAAGATGACATAAATAACTACAGACCAATAAGCAACATTTCTATGATCTACAAACTTTTGTCCAAAGTTATGTACACAACTATAAAGGAGACCTTAAAATTTTTTTTTTTTTGTGGTTATTTTCTAAAAACCTGCAAAACCTGCTATTTCAGGCTCTATGAGGACCGAAAAACGTGTGCTCATAGAAGTGTGAGATTCTTACTACACTAAAACCACCTCCACTTCCCGATTGCAACTAAGTTGAAACTTATCTAGCAATTTATTTTTAACGAAGTTAAGTAACGTGTTGCAGGTTACTTTCCGGTGAAAGTTCTTGCTTAATCCACGATTTTAAAGCAGTTTTCTGTTCACCGCACCAAGTCGGAAGGTTTTGTTCTTCGCAGACGGCGTACTAAATTCGATTCGTCAAGAATGTCAATAATCGTTGAATTAGCGTATTCTAATAGTCGATTTCTATGTTTTCGCGCGAGACTTTTTATTTCGTCCCGGACCGTAGGAATCCCGAGATCCCTATGAAGATCTTCGTTTCTTATATACAACGGAGCATTTACAAATGACCTTAGCAATTTATTTTCAAACGTTTGTAAGTTATTTAAGTTTGTATCGCTGGTACAACCCCAAAGGTGGGGTTGGGTACAGCTCATCACATTCCAACTCATCACGACGCAACTCATAACAACGCAGGTCATCACAATTATACCGCCGGAACCTCACCGAGTACAGTCGAATTTTATTTTTCGCTCCCTAACTTCTGTTTATCAATTATTTTAATTGAATTTCCTTGTTTTGCTTTTTTTTCTTGACCCCGTTTAATATACATAAATAAAAACAAAAAAAAAATTAAAATAATAAAAACATCCAATTTCCGTGTCATCATTATCCAAGTGTTTTTTTTTTCGCCGACCCACTTAAATTTAAAATATCTATAAAAAAAAAAAAAAAAAAAAAAGTAAAAACTGAATCACTCTATTAATCCGTCATCGTTTGTTGTCTTTCCTGCGTCATCATTATCACTTACCGACCGTAATTAGTGTTTTGTCGTTCAAGTTTTTTTTTTTGTTTTTCATTTATTTGTGAGTCGTGACATATAAATACTATGGAAAGCTATCGCTGCGATTTTGCCCATTGCGACCTAGATAACAAAATTGCTGAGAGGGTGGTTTGTTACGGTATCTGTGGCAAAGCATTCCACCTTCTTTGCATCGGACTAAGCAAGAGATCTATCTCTTACTTCAAAGATTATTCGGGTCCATTTGTATTCATTTGTGGCGAGTGCAAAAAAATCTCCCTTTCAGATGTTTTGTTCGCGATAAAATGCAATAGTGACAATATTAACTCTGTCGCGACTAAATTCGACTCCCTAAGGTCACAGTTGACCGCGTTAACCGATTTAATAAGTTCAAAAGATAATTCGCCAACTAAAATCGCTAGTGTCGAATTGAAGCACGCTCTCAGTCCTATTCTTGCTGACAATTATTCTTATCAAAAAAAAAACTACTAGTCAGCTAGAAAAAATGGACGATTTTTTGGTTAAGACACTAGACGATTTCAACAACACTTGACTGTGCCAATAAGCGATGTGATTCTAAATTTTTTTCTATCGAAAAACAACTCTCTGTTATAACGGACTTGATTACAAACGACCCTCGCGCTACTCTTTTTAACAATCGCTGTGATTCCCTTAAACAAGAATTATCTTCAATGTTAAAGTCTTATAGTGCAGCCAATTCCCTCGAATCAATTAAAGAAAACCTAACCTTTCTCCGCTCCGATCTCGACTGTCACCTCCAAAGCACTTCCAATATTGTCATCCCCGGTCTTCGTCAACCAATTGCATTACTCGAAAACGCCGTGGGTACTATTAATTTAATTAGTACTGAACTAATGGAAACCCGTCTTAGCATTGGTCAGCTAGCTGATGATATCCAGACTGCCACTTGTAAAATCGATGGTATCAACCTACAGCCTAACGCCTCTATTTACAACACATCCTTACTGGCAGAAATAATGGATACCTCTACTTGCACACCTCTATCTATCTGCCAATCAGCTCCCTTACCTGCAATCGTAGATGCATCACCTTCAGGACCCGCTTACCTACAACCTTCGCCTCCATCCATCACCACTGCATTGCCATCACCTCCTGCAGCATCTACTCACCATCAATCAGCACTTACTCCTGCACCTTCTAACCAACCAACACTATCAACTACTTTAAATGTACCAGCAATACCTACCATTCAACGTTTTGGCACAACGTGGACCCTTACTGAATGGAACAACAGACTAAAAAAGTTAAATATCAATGCTGGCAGTGTGACTTTCTTCATTAAAAATGCTCCAGTTCAAGCCGATGTCCCCTGGATAACTAATCTATTTAGCCGTTCATTTTCTATAACTCTTAATGAATGCCAAAAGATTTCGCCACCTCGCTCCAAGCATCATAGCAACTTTAAAATAAACTTTTCATCTAAATATCAGTGGCTCTTTTGCTCTCATACTGATGATGTGCCCCGACTGGGAAATATGATTTTAACCAAATGGGTGGATAAATTAGAATATCGTATATCTAAGAAAACTAATAAGCCTAGTCATACAAAACCCGTCCCTATTTCCTCTAACCTTAAGAATACCAACTCAATACTGAAGAAAAAGCCCACTCACACTCCCAGATCGGACCCTAACTGGACATTTAAAACTAACCTTTTCCCTAACTTTACGCCCTCCTGCATTTCACATAACCCTCTTTACATCCCTACTCCATCCAAGCCTAAAGGTCAAAGGGTTTCCTTTAACTTAACTCCTTCTGAACCAATCTCCAAGCTTTTATCAACACCAACCGAACCTCCCCAAACTAGCCCCTCTCCAAATCACAACCTAAGCTCTGGGGCCAAGTACACTAACTTTCGTAGTTCCCATATTCTTAACCCCTCACCAAACCATCTCCCTTTTTTTTTTTTTTTTTTTTTTTTTTTTTTTTTTTTTTTTTTTTTTTTTAAATTCATTTTTATTTTCCATTTTCTTAAAACTATCTTAAAGCTAGACAAAAATTCATAAAAACTAGCCTACTTATCGATATCTTAAAACTAACTTACTGGCCCCAGTCGGGCGCTCTAAGTTAAACTATAATAACTTAATGCAAATGCCTTTCGGCCTAAGAACTATCTTAATACTAAATCCAGGTAAGTTTTATTTTTTACCGAGAAGAATTTACAAAAAACTCGGTATCTATGTCTTTATTTTTTTGGTTTTATATAAAACTTACAAGCTACATAAAATTAAATTAAAGCTAATTAAAACTAACTAAAACTAATTTAACTAATTAAAGCTACTTAGAACTATTTACAACTAATTATAAACTAATTACAACCTACTTATAAGCTACTTACAGACTTCTTACAAACTAGAACAGCCACAGCAGGCATTTCCGGTTTATATACATTTTTTTTGTTGTATTTTTGTTGATTTTATAATTTTTTTTTTTTTTTTTTGGTGCCACCCTGACTGTCCCTACTTAAAACTAACTACCTAAGCCTATGCAAGTCGGCCATACAAAAGAAAATAGCAAGGTCAACTATTAAATGTCTGAAGGAACTTCATCTTCGTTTTTCAACCACCAGAACTGGTTCTCCTGCTTTACCCTATCTCTTCGGTCCCGTTCGGACACAGTCCTACTGAACCAAAGGTGCTCAGCTCCGTCTTGTGCGAGGACGTCTCGACTGTAAAGGAGCCGCCGATCTACAGTTCTACGGCCGACGTGGTAGATAAGCGGAACCGCCGCTCTATCCTGGATCAGCCCTCGACTGTCTAGGTGGAGGAATGCATCGGGCGGAATAAAGCCGCTTAGACGCACACTCTCGTAGTATTCGTTGTTGGGGTAGTAAGCCCCGAAAATTAAGCTGTTAGACGAGGACATCGCTCTTGCAATGTGACCTCGAATAAGCTTCAGCAAGAAATTATCTATCCTGTTTATGTTGGCCCCGTTGTATAGAGCCAGGTTGGAATAGTAGTGTTTATACTCCGACTCTGGTGTTCTGTGCAATCCAAGGCAGCGTCGAAGACACTGCCTCTCAAACACCCGAATCTTTTCCATTTGAGATGGGGCAACGTTGAACCAAACCGGGCATCCATAGGCAATCATCGGCCGGATAAGGGCCATGTAGCATCTCCCTTATAACCCCACATCCTCTCCTGGATCAATTCCAGCGAACTCTGACTCATTACCTAAATCTACTTCTCTCCCCATATCAGATACCCCTTCCATCTTTACCCAAACATTTACATCCACCCCATCCTCAATATCACCTCCTGCTACCTTTATTGATCCCCTTCTCCCCCCTACAGTCAAATTCACTCAGCTATCTAGCCAATCCACTGATTGCCGCTATGCTCTCTCGAGGCTTAGAGATAAAAAACCTACGACAATATACGTCTGTTCTTAGCATATCTTCACGATAAACCCGACTCCGTCTGCTTCGAAGGAAAAACTAACACAAGTGTAATGGTCTCAATTCAACAGGAAGGCCTTCCCACTGATGTTCCAAGTCTCAAAACTCTTTTCATAAAATATCATGAATTCCTCAATTTATCTCCCCAAAGAGTGGCGAATGATCTTGAGGCCCTTGGACAATATATCCATTCAAAACGTATTTCGCACCTTCAGCGTAGTAGAGCAGACCATGAAAGATTTTTTCGTTTCTAATGCACTACCAACCCCTCTTTTCTTCCCAAAAACTTTCCATTTACCTTCTATTATCAGAATGTAAGAGCTCTCCGGTCAAAGACTCAATCAGTTTTGCAACAAACTCACTCCTTACCTTTCGAGATATATGCTCTGACTGAAACAAATCTCATTCCCAGCATTAAAAATCAAGAATTGTTCCCTTCTACTTTTAACGTTTATCGCGATGACGTTCTTAATCCATCCACTAACGGTTCCCCTTGCCGTGGCGTCCTTCTGGCTGTAACAAATACTATTGACTCATCCCTTATTGCCGTATCTTCTTCCCAAAATCTAGATTATGTATCTATTAAGATAACACTTCCCCTTAAGTCGCTTTACGTTGTTTGTGGTTACATCTTACCATCACAACCAATCGAATCATATGAACTTGCTATTAGAGCAATTGACCACATAATGGATTTGTGTGATCCCCATGATGAGATCCTTTTTTTCGGCGACTTCAATCTTCCTTATTTAAAATGGAGTCCTTCAGACGATCTTTCGTTCTTTATTGCTCCTAATCCCACATCTGCCAAGGAATATGTCTTTCTAGATAGCCTTGCTGATTCAAGCCTTTGCCAAGTCAGCGGGATCACAAATTTCATGGACAGACAACTTGACCTTATTTTCACAACCGATCCCAATAACTCTTCTGTCTCAGCTAGCCCCCTTTCTCTTTCAACCATCGATAACTACCACCCTCCCCTTCTTTTCTCATTTTTCCACGACTCCCAATTACAATCCACTCCCACTACCGATCTTTATTCTCATGACTTCCATAAAGCTAACTTTCGTCTAATAAACGAATACCTTAAAAAAATCTCTTTTAAATTTGATAACTTTACTGTAAATGATACCACTACTTTATTGTACACTGAAATATTTAATTCTATTGCCCTTTATGTTCCTTTTTCTCGCCACAAAACTTTGTCTTCTTCTCCACCTTGGTATAATCGTAAACTTCGTTGTCTGCGAAATAAGAGAAATAAGTTGTGGGAAATTTTCCTCCGCTCTCGTTCTCCTACTAATTATTCTAACTATCTTGGTTCTTATTTACATTTTAACGGGCTATACAACTCCCTTTACCAACGCTATCTAATTACCACGCAATCCAACCTAATCAATGATCCTAAGTCATTTTTTCAGTTTGTCAACTATAAACGAAAATCCGATGGCTACCCCAACACTCTCTCTTTCAATAACGAAACCTCAAACGATCCTAGGACTATCGCCGACCTTTTTGCTAAATTTTTTAAACAATCTTTTGCAGATGACTCCTTTGCACCTGATTCTGCATATTTCAATTATCTACAAAACTTTTCTCTTGGACCGATTCTCCCTCGCACTGTGGATCCGTATCTCATCGAAACTAAATTAAATCAACTAAACGATGAATTTAATCCCGGTCCCGATGGTCTCCCTGCCATACTTCTTAAAAAATGTTCTTCCACCCTTTCTCTTCCTCTCTCAAAACTTTTTAGCCTTTCCCTAAATCTTGGTGAATTTTCTCAGATATGGAAATCATCCTTCATTATCCCTATACACAAAAAAGGTTCGAAGGGTGATGTTAACAATTATCGCCCAATTGCCAAACTTTCTCACATACCCAAACTCTTTGAAAGTATTTTGTACGAAACACTTAGCTTCCACTGCAAATCTCTCATCTCCCCCAGACAACATGGCTTTCTCAAATGCAGATCCACAACCACTAACCTTGTTGAATTTGTGTCTTTCACGCTATCAGCCATGGAAAAAGGTTACGAAGTCGATGTTATATCAACCGATTTTAGTAAGGCCTTTGATAAAATCTCCCATAAGCTAATACTTTTCAAATTGTCCTCTCTCGGCTTCGAACCTTCTTTGTTAAAATGGATCTCCTCTTACCTAGATAATCGTTATTATAGCGTTCGTTTTAGAACCGCCACCTCTTGCTTTCCTAGCTACCTCCGGTGTTCCCCAAGGCAGCCACCTAGGCCCTCTTTTGTTCATTCTTCCTATTAACGATATTGAAAAGGTCATCAAACACTCTTGTATTTCACTGTACGCTGATGATACCAAGTTTTTCAAGATTATTTCGTCGACACATGACTCTTCCCTTATTCAACAGGACCTTGACAGTTTTTCAATTTGGTGTCTTAAAAATTGCTTGGAGCTCAACGTTGGCAAATGTCAATCAATCACTTTTACGCGTAAGCGTATTAAATCTCCTCCCCGTCTTTACCTCCCTTATAATCAACCCATACCCACCGTTGAATTTATTCGTGATCTTGGCATAATACTTGACCTGGAACTTAATTTTCTCTCCCATGTAGATGATATCATTCTCAAGGCAAATTCAGCCCTCGGCTTCGTCAAAAGATGGTCAAAGGAATTCTCTAACCCTTATGTGACTCGATCCCTATACATATCATTCGTTCGCCCACTCCTCGAATACGCTTCTCAAGTTTGGTCCCCTTATCAACTTATACACATTTCCAGAATCGAAAGCGTCCAGCGTCGCTTCCTTCGCTTTGCTCTTCGAGGCCTTGAATGGACCAATCCCCTGATCCTGCCTCCCTATCTAGACCGCCTTAAACTAATCAACTTGAATTCTTTGAAAGAACGTAGAGAAATATCAGACATTCTCTTCATTCATCGATTATTCTCTGGTTCCGTTGACTGCATTTTACTCTACAACTCTATCTCCTTTAACATTAACCCTCGTTCTCGAAATCCTCGTCTTTTTTATCTTCCAACCCACAGGACCTCCTATGGCTCCAACGAACCTATCTCCCGAATGCTGCGAAATGTTAATCTGAACATGAACTCCTTTGACTTTCACCTTAGTACTCCATCCCTAAAACTCCGTCTTCTCAATCACCCTCCCCCTCACTAACGTTAGCTTAAGTTCTTAGTTTTAAGTTAGATTAAGAATTAGCTTGTATTAAGCCGAATAAATGTGGGTTTTGCCCCCACCAAAATTAATATTAAATCGCAACTCATCACATTCCCAACTCATCATGACCCAACTCATCATGGCTCAACTCATCACAGGACAATTCATCCCAGCCATGAAAATTCATTTTCAGAATTAATTTTTTTGGAATTGAATATGGTTGGTTAAGTTTGTGCAAAATTAATGGAGTATATTAATTCAGTGGGATGGAACCAATTTTTTTGGTGTTATGAGAGGGTAGGTATAATGAAATAAAAAAAGAAAGGAGGAGTGAAGACAAAGTCAAATTAGTTTTGTGTATCTAGCATTTGAATGTGATGATATATTTGTGTTGGTTAGGTGGCAGGTGAGTAGGTAAATTCAATGGCAGGAATTGAATATAATAGTATAGATATAAAGATAATGCATATATGAATAAAAGAAACATTTAACTTGTTACCTACATTTTCTTTAATAGAAGCCATTAACTTCAATTCTATTCGTCAATTCATCAAATATAATGACTTAAAATGAAGAGGTATAGATATAATAATGTAAGGCTATTGTAGGTAGGTATACCTACTAGGAGAATGATAGGTAGGTATTGTCGCAAAACTTTGATCATTCTATGATTGCCGACAAAAAAAAACTAAAAAACTAGTTTTTCTTTGGTGGTAGGTCCAATGGCATGGAAAATAGGTAGGAACCTAGTGTCGGGCCGACTACATTCTGGAGTTGGGTCTGGAACTGGGACAAATGATTCCATTCTTTCTTAATAACTTTCATGGATTTTTTTAGATGGTGGGTGTGATGTACTAAGGTTTGACGGAGGAGTTTCTGAAGTGCGCCTGGAACTAAGACAAAGAAACATTTTTTTTTTAAATATCAAGGTAGGTAGGTGCCTCACTTAATGGATTTTTCTTTGTGGTAGGTCTGGTTTGGAACCGGACCAAGAAACATCTTTTTTTTATTTTCGCTGGTACTTATCTATACCTAACGTCTGACCGCGGAGATTCTGGACTCTTAGCGTGGCTCTGGAATTGGGATAAGGGTTTTTTTTTGTTTTGTTTTAATCACTTTCATAGATTTTATTTAGAGGTGGGTCTGATGGAATATGTGAATCTAGCAAATGTCTTAATGATAGTTTCTTAGGACCTTAATTTTAAAGATCCATGCATTATATCTTCAGTTATTGATTAATAAATGATGCCATGTCGATCATTTTTTTTAAATTACCATTATCATTTTACTAGCAAGAAATTAATTAAAAAACTTATAGCACCCTTTTGTTGAATTGATGATAAAACATTGTAACGGGTGATTTTTTAAAAGGTTTAGAACTTTAAAAAAAAAAAAAAATTCGAAAAAATGAATGAAATATTTATTTGAATCGATAGTTTGAACCTTGCAATTTAATGTTTAAAGATAATTTCATGCAAATGTTGACCGCGGCTGCGTCTCAGGTAGCCCATCCGCTGAGTCCAATTTTGGCATACTCTTTCACACATATCGGCCGGTATCTCACGAATGAATGCATGGATGTTGGCTTCCAGTGCGTCAATCGAAGCGGGCTTGTCCCTATAGACATTAGGCTTGACATACCCCCACAAAAAATAATCTAATGGTGTCAAATCGCACGATCTAGGCGGCCAATTGACCGGCCCGAAACGTGAAATTAACTGTTCACCAAACTCGCCTCGCAATTGCGCCATTGTTTCGCGTGCTGTGTGGCATGTGGCACCGTCTTGTTGAAACCACATATCATGCAAGTCAAGAACTTCCATTTTGGGCAAAAAAAAGTTTGTTATCATCGCTCGGTAGCGTTCACCATTGACAGTAACGCTGCGATTCGCATCATCTTTGAAGAAATATGGCCCAATAATGCCGCCGGCTCATAAACCGCACCAAACAGTGGCTTTTTCGGGATGCATTGGTAGCTGTTGCAATGCTTCTGGCTGATCTTCACTCCAAATGCAGCAATTATGCTTATTTACGTACCCATTCAACCAAAAATGAGCCTCATCGCTGAACACAATTTTTCGATAAAAAAGCGGATCCTCGGCCAGCTTTCCGAGCACGAATTTTGATAGTAAAATTCAATAATTTGCAAGCGTTGTTCATTTGTAAGACGATCCATGGTTAAATTGCAAACCAAACTGAAGCTGTTTGACAGTGACACAAGGTACTAAACACACGTCAACTGTCAAAACCAGTGTTGCCAAAACCAAACCAGCTAAAAAATCACCCGTTATAATGAAATTTAAGAAAAGAAATAAAGCAATAATTGTGCGTTTTTAGTTTTTGAAAACTGTAAAAATTTTCATCAATTTTTGAATTTAGATTGAAATAAATTGAATTGAAGGGGGCTTTTTTCACCCCTTTACTATGAAAATGTTTGGCCCTCTTCAATGAATTCCTTAGTCAATGTAGCCTGTTGTGTCAGAATTCTTTAAAGAACTTTGAAGAACCTTGAAGATCAGATCAGTAGAATGGGAGCTATAATTTCTTAAAAACAATTTTTATAATTTTAATTAAAATAATATTGATGTGGATAACGGGATCATTCACGCTGGAGGCTGGGTGTCAACGATGGTCCAATTTGGAAAAGTCAATGGAATTTTTTAAATTTGTTTGACATATTTGATTAATTAATTGTGACGCTTGTATAAGTCGTAGCATAATAATTGAGATACCAAAATAACGGTAGTTTAATTTACTTTCAGAAAAAAGACTAATAGATGCATAGAGCAAAAACCTATGAAACTATCTCTATAAGCACTTTTAACTCACCGTTATATCCGTTCAACGGACCTTGGGGATTCAATTTTTTTTCAAGTCACATTTATGGCTCTGAACCTTTGGCACCTCATATATGGGAAATTTGATATTTTAGAATGTCATCTAATTGGTCAGTAATTGGTCAAGAAAGGTCAACTAGTCCTAGAAATTGGTCAGCCCTTGATAACTAGTTATAAAGACTTAAAGTTTCTCAAGGTCACTCAAGGTCACGCGCGATTTTTGGCACCTCATTTATGGGAAATTTACAAAAAAAAGATGCCATCTGAAAGATTTGTAGATAGTGATAAAAGGTCAACTATTTTCGGTAATTGGTCAGCTATATTTTTTTTTCTATGAATTTTCAAAACTCGTTTCAAGGTCACAAAAAAAACTTTTGGCACCTCATTTGGGTCATTTCAAATAAACAAGTATGCCATTTGAAAGGCCATTTCACGGTCATAAAAGGTCAGCTATTTTCAGAAATTGGTCAGGCATAGTTTTTTTTTAATGAATTTTTAATTTATTTAAAAAAAAATTTCAAGGTCATAGCGATTTTTGGCACCTCATTTATAGGAAATTTGCAAAAAATATATACCATCTGAAAGATCTCTAGATCTATATAAAAGGTCAGCTATTTTCAATAATTGGTCAGCGATAGATTTTTTTTAATAATTTTTTTTTAAATTTCAAGGTCATAGCGATTTTTGGCACCTCATTTATGGGAAATTTGGGAAAATTGCATACATTCTGAAGGATCTCTTGATCTATATAAAAGGTCAGCTAGTTTTAGTAATTGGTCAGCCATAGATTTTTTTTAATGAATTTTTGAATTTTTGTTCAAGGTCATAGCGATTTTTGGCACCTCATTTATGGGAAATTTGGGAAAATTGCATGCCATCTGAAACATCTCTAGATCTATATAAAAGGTCAGCTAGTTTCAGTAATTGGTCAGTGATAGATTATTTTTTACGATTTAAACAAAAAAAAAAAATTCAAGGTCACGAACGATTTTTGGCACCTCATTTGGGTTATTTTCCAAAAAAAAATATACTATGTGATAGGTTACTCGGTCATCATAAAAGGTCAGTTAGATTCAGTAATTGGTCAGTCATATTTTTTTTTTAATTAATTCTTAAAGTATTTGTATGTAGGTCACAGTATAGATAGATTCGGGTAATTTAAAATTTTTTTAAATAGATATAGATCCAATAGATTCTGAGAAAATCATGGTGGATTAAATTTTGTCAAAAAATTTATTAAAATTTCCATAATCGATGGGTACGATTTGAGTTTGGCTGCATCTCTTCTTTAAGAAACCAAGTTTTTGAGGTGCCGGGGTAAGGGAATGACCGCCATCTTGAAAAAGAAAGTGTTTGGTTTAATCCACCATGATTTTCTCAGAATTTATTTGATCTATATCTATTTAAAACATTTTTAAATTACCCGAATCTATCTATACTGTGACCTACATACAAATACTTTAAGAATTAATGAAAAAAAAAAATATGACTGACCAATTACTGAATCTAACTGACCTTTTATGATGACCGAGTAACCTATCACATAGTATATTTTTTTTTGGAAAATAACCCAAATGAGGTGCCAAAAATCGTTCGTGACCTTGAATTTTTTTTTTTTGTTTAAATCGTAAAAAATAATCTATCACTGACCAATTACTGAAACTAGCTGACCTTTTATATAGATCTAGAGATGTTTCAGATGGCATGCAATTTTCCCAAATTTCCCATAAATGAGGTGCCAAAAATCGCTATGACCTTGAACAAAAATTCAAAAATTCATTAAAAAAAATCTATGGCTGACCAATTACTAAAACTAGCTGACCTTTTATATAGATCAAGAGATCCTTCAGAATGTATGCAATTTTCCCAAATTTCCCATAAATGAGGTGCCAAAAATCGCTATGACCTTGAAATTTAAAAAAAAATTATTAAAAAAAATCTATCGCTGACCAATTATTGAAAATAGCTGACCTTTTATATAGATCTAGAGATCTTTCAGATGGTATATATTTTTTGCAAATTTCCCATAAATGAGGTGCCAAAAATCGCTATGACCTTGAAATTTTTTTTTTAAATAAATTAAAAATTCATTAAAAAAAAACTATGCCTGACCAATTTCTGAAAATAGCTGACCTTTTATGACCGTGAAATGGCCTTTCAAATGGCATACTTGTTTATTTGAAATGACCCAAATGAGGTGCCAAAAGTTTTTTTTGTGACCTTGAAACGAGTTTTGAAAATTCATAGAAAAAAAAATATAGCTGACCAATTACCGAAAATAGTTGACCTTTTATCACTATCTACAAATCTTTCAGATGGCATCTTTTTTTTGTAAATTTCCCATAAATGAGGTGCCAAAAATCGCGCGTGACCTTGAGTGACCTTGAGAAACTTTAAGTCTTTATAACTAGTTATCAAGGGCTGACCAATTTCTAGGACTAGTTGACCTTTCTTGACCAATTACTGACCAATTAGATGACATTCTAAAATATCAAATTTCCCATATATGAGGTGCCAAAGGTTCAGAGCCGTTGGAGGTAGCGATGAAATTAAAATCTTATTTGATAGGTATTTTTGAAATAAATGTGGGCTCTGAACCTTTGGCACCTCATATATGGGAAATTCGATATTTTAGAATGTCATCTAATTGGTCAGTAATTGGTCAAGAAAGGTCAACTAGTCCTAGAAATTGGTCAGCCCTTGATAACTAGTTATAAAGACTTAAAGTTTCTCAAGGTCACTCAAGGTCACGCGTGATTTTTGGCACCTCATTTATGGGAAATTTACAAAAAAAAGATGCCATCTGAAAGATTTGTAGATAGTGATAAAAGGTCAACTATTTTCAGTAATTGGTCAGCAATAGTTTTTTTTCTATGAATTTTCAAAACTCGTTTCAAGGTCACAAAAAAAACTTTTGGCACCTCATTTGGATCATTTCAAATAAACAAGTATGCCGTTTGAAAGGCCATTTCACGGTCATAAAAGGTCAGCTATTTTCAGAAATTGGTCAGGCATAGTTTTTTTTTTGTGAATTTTTAATTTATTTTAAAAAAAATTTCAAGGTCATAGCGATTTTTGGCACCTCATTTATGGGAAATTTGCAGAAAATATATCCCATCTGAAAGATCTCTAGATCTATATAAAAGGTCAGCTATTTTCAATAATTGGTCAGCGATAGATTTTTTTTAATAATTTTTTTTTAAATTTCAAGGTCATAGCGATTTTTGGCACCTCATTTATGGGAAATTTGGGAAAATTCCATACATTCTGAAGGATCTCTTGATCTATATAAAAGGTCAGCTAGTTTTAGTAATTGGTCAGCCATAGATTTTTTTTAATGAATTTTTGAATTTTTGTTCAAGGTCATAGCGATTTTTGGCACCTCATTTATGGGAAATTTGGGAAAATTGCATACCATCTGAAAGATCTCTAGATCTATATAAAAGGTCAACTACTTTCAGTAATTGGTCAGCCATATATTTATTTTTATGAGTGTTATATTCTTTTTTATTTAGGTCACAGTATAGATTTTTGGCACCTCATTTGGGGTGTATTTGCATAAAATTTGTACCATCTAAAAGGCCAGTAGATCGCGATAAAAGGTCAACTAGTTTCAGTAATTGGTCAGCCATATACGTTTTTGTATAAGTTTTTGAATTTTCGTCAGTAGTATAAGAGAATGTTAGAAGCTAATTTTGAACATGAAAGCAATGCCTAGTCATGCGCAAATTACCTATGCATCTGTAAAAACAATCTTGTTGTTAAAAAACCCTAGAAAAAATTATTTTGACGCTAATAAGAGCTTGGCAATGGTAATAATCGAAGGTGTTGCCTTGCCAGCAATTTTTAGCCCAGGAAAATTAGACTTTCACTTCGAAAAAATTCCGACAAAGCTGAATTTTGGTAGAGAGCTTTGTGTTGGCGTGTTAACCATTTCCTGAAAAGTTCCGTAAATTTGGACCGGGGCTTAATTTTTTTGGGGGTGTTAAAAGGGGTTAAATTCAGTTTTTTTTCTTAATTTCTCGAAAATTATAAGTTTTTTTGAAAAAATGTGAAGAAACAAAGTTTAGCTTATGTCATTCTACACAAAAAAGATTAACATACTTTTTTCATACAAGTAATAGATTCTGAGAAAATCATGGTGGATTAAACCAAACACTTTCTTTTTCAAGATGGCGGCCATTCCCTTACCCCGGGCAGCTCAAAAACTTGGTTTCTTAAAGAAGATATGTAGCCAAACTCAAATCGTACTCATCGATTATGGAAATTTTAATAAATTTTTTGACAAAATTTAATCCACCATGATTTTCTCAGAATCTATTACTTGTATGAAAAAAGTATGTTAATCTTTTTTGTGTAGAATGACATAAGCTAAACTTTGTTTCTTCACATTTTTTCAAAAAAAACTTATACTTTTCGAGAAATTAAGAAAAAAAACTGAATTTAACCCCTTTTAACACCCCCAAAAAAATTAAGCCCCGGTCCAAATTTACGGAACTTTTCAGGAAATGGTTAACACGCCAACACAAAGCTCTCTACCTGGCAAGGCAACACCTTCGATTATTACCATTGCCAAGCTCTTATTAGCGTCAAAATATTTTTTTCTAGGGTTTTTTAACAACAAGATTGTTTTTACAGATGCATAGGTAATTTGCGCATGACTAGGCATTGCTTTCATGTTCAAAATTAGCTTCTAACATTCTCTTATACTACTGACGAAAATTCAAAAACTTATACAAAAACGTATATGGCTGACCAATTACTGAAACTAGTTGACCTTTTATCGCGATCTACTGGCCTTTTAGATGGTACAAATTTTATGCAAATACACCCCAAATGAGGTGCCAAAAATCTATACTGTGACCTAAATAAAAAAGAATATAACACTCATAAAAATAAATATATGGCTGACCAATTACTGAAAGTAGTTGACCTTTTATATAGATCTAGAGATCTTTCAGATGGTATGCAATTTTCCCAAATTTCCCATAAATGAGGTGCCAAAAATCGCTATGACCTTGAACAAAAATTCAAAAATTCATTAAAAAAAATCTATGGCTGACCAATTACTAAAACTAGCTGACCTTTTATATAGATCAAGAGATCCTTCAGAATGTATGGAATTTTCCCAAATTTCCCATAAATGAGGTGCCAAAAATCGCTATGACCTTGAAATTTAAAAAAAAATTATTAAAAAAAATCTATCGCTGACCAATTATTGAAAATAGCTGACCTTTTATATAGATCTAGAGATCTTTCAGATGGGATATATTTTCTGCAAATTTCCCATAAATGAGGTGCCAAAAATCGCTATGACCTTGAAATTTTTTTTAAAATAAATTAAAAATTCACAAAAAAAAAACTATGCCTGACCAATTTCTGAAAATAGCTGACCTTTTATGACCGTGAAATGGCCTTTCAAACGGCATACTTGTTTATTTGAAATGATCCAAATGAGGTGCCAAAAGTTTTTTTTGTGACCTTGAAACGAGTTTTGAAAATTCATAGAAAAAAAACTATTGCTGACCAATTACTGAAAATAGTTGACCTTTTATCACTATCTACAAATCTTTCAGATGGCATCTTTTTTTTGTAAATTTCCCATAAATGAGGTGCCAAAAATCACGCGTGACCTTGAGTGACCTTGAGAAACTTTAAGTCTCTATAACTAGTTATCAAGGGCTGACCAATTTCTAGGACTAGTTGACCTTTCTTGACCAATTACTGACCAATTAGATGACATTCTAAAATATCAAATTTCCCATGTATGAGGTGCCAAAGGTTCAGAGCCGAATATCCACCATCTTATAATTTTCTCATACCTCATTCCCCTCCTGACCCCATTGAAGTTTTTGAAAATCGACATTTTAGAGCTTCAGTATTTTTGCTTTAAAAACAATGTCTATTAAAGATATCAAAACGTTTGTTATGACATTTTAAAGCCTAAGAAGAGTACTTAACACAAGTGTTTTTCGGATTTTTTTGCCGTTTTCAACTGACTCTGGTGTCACGACTGTTGAACGCAACTACATAATTTTTCTTGAATATCAAGTACGCTTATTAAAAAAGAAGTCAAATTTAAAATTGACTTGTTAAACTCACTCTTTGTATAAGAAATCTCTATTTGAAATTTTTAGACTTTGAAAAATCCAGTCAAAATGCAGTCACAAAATCCACGAACCTAAATCCCGGATCCAAAATACACAACTCCACGAAACCAAAATCTAAAAATCGAAAACCCACTAAACCAAATCTTCAATGCTAACATTATATGGCATTTGCATAGTACTTAGTATATACTCGTACCTTAAAAGCATAATTCAAATTAATGTATCTAATGTTTAAGCGTGTGTCTATTGTTTTATGGCTGAAAATATTCTCAATAAACAAAAACAATTTTAAAGCAATCACAAATCGAGATATTTTTAATTTTTATTTGCCTCTAAACCATTTAATCATATTTATATTGTAATAGCTAGTTGAAAGATTTGCATTTTGTATAAGTTGAATTTGTTATTTTAAATTTATGCTTACTAGTCCAAACATATTGTATTTTTACTATGCAAATTGTGGGGTAATTTTGATTTTTTCCCTCTTATATGTTTCCAGGGGTGCGGAATCAGAATCTGAGGTTTGCGACTAAGCTTTCGTAACGAAATATGGAAATAAATACAAAAAATGATGCAGAATCAATTTTCTGGGAGTTTTTCATTAATGGCTCAAAAACTACCAGTTATTCGAAAATTACATCAAAGTTCCAATGAAACTGTACACAATTTCCAATAAATCTCTGTTTAAGGTTTTTGTCTGCGACAATCCATTTGGACTCAAGTGCTAGTAGTCAAGTGATATATTGACGTATTTTTACTATTTTCACAAATCCACTCCAACGCACTAAGTAAATACTTTATGTGGAAATTTTTTATTTCTGTCTATGACATGAACAAAGATATACTTTTCTGATGGTCTTTGATGCACTGAGCTTGAATCTGGTCTTGAAATTGCTCTAGCATGTCGCGTTTTATAGATAGTCGAATCAAAAGATATACAAAACATGCATTTTTGTATGCAAATTTGGGGTTATATTTTTTGTCGAGGTATTTTTTTCTTCGAAAAAAATGTTTATGGTTAGTCTAAAGTATGAACATTTTACTTCATCATTCTTTTTGAATTTTTTAAATACCACGATTCACCTTCGAGAAATCGTTGGTCTTCATCTTAAGCTATACGTATGTAATTCGAAAAATCCAGTCAATTTGTGCTCAATAGGGCACAAAGCGAGCAAATTGTGGGGTAGTTTTGATTTCCCCCCTATTTAATGTTTGCCAGGGTGCTGAATCCGAATCTGAGGCTTGCGCCTAAACGCAACATGCAAAAATTTGCAGAAACTGCTTCAAAAATGCAAATTGACTGAATTTTTTGAATTAAGTAGTCTAAAACAAAGACTAGGAGTTTCTCAAAGAGGAAAAAATCTTAAAGAATTATAAAGTAAAATGTTTATGCTTAAGAATGACTAGAAGCATTTTTTCGAAAAAAAAATACCTCGACAAAAGATATAACCTCAAATTTGGATAAAAAAATACATGTTTGTATATCTTTAGATTCGAATATCTATAAAACGTGAAATGCTAGAGCAATTTCAAGATCATATTCAAACTCAGCGCATCAAAACCTTCAGAAAAGTTTATCTTGGTTCATAGATAGAAACGCATGCAGATTCGGATTTTGCACCCCCGAAAACATAAAAGAGGGGCAAAATCAAAACTACCCCATAATTTGCTCTCTAAGAGCCTTTTTGAGAACAAATTGACTGGAAATTTTTATTAAAATTTTCTTCAATGTGATTTGGAGTTAGTTTTTTTTCAAACTTTAAATTACATATAATTTTTTTTATGATGAAATAAAAACTAAAATTTCTTAGAAAACTGCAAAAAAAGTTTTTTATAAATTTTAAAAAGGTGCTCGACAACTCAATGCTCAAGCGGCCGACATCTGGAGATGAAAGGGCCGACTACTCAAAGATCACCTTTTCATCAAAATTATGTTAAATAATTTGTTTCAGGTAGTAAATTAACTTAATTCTCTGAAAATGTTTCATTCTACATATTTCAACTTATCATAGAATCTGATAGCTCTATTCAAAACATAAATAGCTGACTTGAACTTTGAACTGCCAATAGAACTTGAAAAAAAAATTAAGGGGCTGACTACTAGTGTCATCCCCTGAGATTGAACCGATAGGCTTTTTAATTAATAAACGTATAATACTTCACGCAGTTCAATCAATTGACAATTCACATATGATTTTTAACAGAAGTTATGATGAATGCCTTTGAAGCCTGATTCACTATCCAGCAACAAGATCTTGTCTGGTTTTTATACCTAGCATTGTGAATCACGCTTAAGGATTGTTCATATTAGACTTATTTCATAGTAGGAAATATAGAGGGCCTAAAATGTAGTCATTCATACATTCTGGCGCCAAAGTTCAATTTCGAATATAAATGTACGATCTATAGTATGGGGTAAATCATACAAAAATTTAACTAGCGCTGTTTTAAGAAAAATCTATAAAACATTCATACTAGAAATTCTGACAAACCACAATATTTTCAGAACTATTCGCCCACAGCTAAAAATTAAAACTTTAAATTCGTTTTTTTTGAAAATGCTATAAGTCCATGGACTTGTCAATTTTCAAAATAAATGCAAATTAATATGCTTATAACTCTGTAAAGAATAACTGGAACAGAGAATGCATATCCCAGCCAAGGGCGGATCCAGACTTTGCGCCAGGGGGGGGTCTCGTTTCTTAAAACTTCAGTAAAGTATTGCACCCAAAAAAAATGTTTACTTACGATATATAGCAAGTTTTGTATTCGAGCAAAGTGGGTGGCACAATTCTGTCTGGTTGTCTTTTATATGTCTGTATATTTCTTACCTTCTAAAATTATACCAACAAAATACCATTAAGAAAAAGCTTACTTATCTGAAAAACGGCTTCAACAAATTTAATAAATCCAGTGGATTACTGAAGGTAATGTGAACATTCTGGAAAAAAATCCGAAAAACTGTAAATAACGGTACCTGCCATTTAAGGCTTTTTGAACTTCGATTTGTTCAAAGAATTTCAATCAAAATTTGCATGCAAAAGGTCCATAAAAATCTCAATAAAATTGTATATCAAAATAAAAAATAAATGTTGGCCTTTTAAGAAGATATTATTTTTTTTTTAAATTCAATATTTCAAGAACGCGTTGGTGAATTGTTTTGAAACTAGTTTATAAATGTATTTTAAAATTAATTATTATTTAATTTAATATAAAAAATAGCTTTTTAAGAAAATCGCTACAAGGTTTTTTTTGTGCTTATATTCATATTTCTTCAAATTATCAAATTGGTGTTAAGCCTTAAGCTGTTTGAAAAGTTGTCAAACAATTAAAAGAACAATTTAAATGCCCTCATTTTATATATTTTTAATTTTTTTATATATGTACTTACTGGCATATTTTAAAAGTTCTTAATTACAAGCAACTTGAACATCAGAGCAAGTAGCCGCAATATAGTCGTACATTTTATTTCCATTGCAAATATTTTTTGAAAAAATAAATTAATTAATTAAGGAATTGAAGCCAGAACCATCATGTCACTAGATACTAAAAATATTGTCAAGGAAAAGTTTAATAAAATCTTAACTCTTTTGAAATAAGATCGTATTTACTCTACAAGATCTATTTTGATCTTTTGCCTGGCGACTAGAAGCTACTTTTGTTATACGTACCAATTTCCTTAATGACATCCCCCGAACAAAACAAATTCATGAAATGTCAAAATTACAAAACAAAAATCTTTGTATTCCCAAAATGGTGCACCCAAGCTAGTGGGAAAGCGTAAGCAATTACAGTCTTGGGAAAACGAAGTAAATTGAGGTAGTTTTTCCATAAAAAAAGGCTTGCTACCACTCATGTCTCCGAGTTGCTCAATGTTTAAAGTTACTACATAGTGCTAGAAACTAAAAATTAATTGCAATTTACAACTTAGTTGCCTAATGGTGGCTAGACCTTAATTTTGAGATTAAGCAAGCGATATGTCATTTAGGATATTTGCAAAGAATGTATGTGATCAGTAAAAAGTCCAAAAAGTTTAATTTTATAAATTTGTTGAGTTGGACTTAGAAAATTTTGAATCAGCTGTAAGAGTTTTTCCAAGTACCGCCCAATTTTTCGCACTTCACTGTGAGAAATTGCAAGATACCAAAATCTAAAATATCGAAACTGCAGTATTTATAGATCTTGAAAAATGATATCTCACACTAAGTATAAAAATAAAACATAGCATTCTCACCTTACAATCTTGCCAATGTCAACCAAAATCTCGAAAATTGAAATCTTGAATACCTACTCAAAACTGAGTTGGTCACATAATTAGTATTACTTTTGTTTGCAAGATCTCGAATGCGAGTTTTTCATTCGCACGGTTTTGTAATTTGTGACCAATTCAAAAGACTGCTGATAAAAGGTCATCTAGCTACATTAATTGGTTGCGGATTTGTTTTAATGGGATTTTAAAGCTTTTTTTTAAGTCATTGCATGTCACTGAAGAAAATTTTTAGGTACGTTATTAAGGTTATCTTAAAAACAAATATTTCATATCAAAGGTCACTAATTTGTTATTAAAGGTCTCCTAGATTCATTGGTGACATACATTTTTTAAAATGAATTTTCAAAGTTTTTTCATGGTTCAGTATTACTTTTTGAAAATTGTATGCCTGAAACATGATCTACTGTTACTACCTGGCCTTTTATGACCAGTAACCTTTTGAAGAGTAGACATACGGGATGCCATGGAATTTGTAATGTGATTCGGTGTACGGTGTCAGAAATGTTCACAAAATCATCAATTTCAAATTATTTTTACGGTAAAACAAAATGTAGAGTTCTGAATTATTCTTGAAATGAAAACTTTTATTGCTTTTCTGGCAGAAGAATTATTTTCTCAACTTTTCACGAACGATGTACATATCGTCGGCTTTCTGTCAAAACCTAGCAAGTCCTTAAATGACATTTTAATGTTCTTTTGGTCAACAAGAATTACTGAATTCGAATATCAATGTCTAGTAACTGTGTCATGGTTTCTTTTGGCTCTATCAATCAACTTTAAAAACTTTCATTATTTTAAAATTCCATTTTATTACCTTTTAAATCGGTGTTTTGTGTCTTCTAAGCAATTTTTCAAATTTGAAATTTGTTTTGACAGAAAGCCGACGGTATGTATTTTTTACTTTGATTTTTGTGTTTTAAATACGCACGTTTAATTAAAATAAATTTGAAGGCATTCATATGTCTAATATTTTATATCTGGGAAAAGCCCCAGGGGGGGTTCATGACCCCCATGACCCCCCCCCCCTTGTATCCGCCAATGATCCCAGCATAACCTCATATACATATAACTCAATTTGCCCAAAAAATGGATTTAACCCCTCTTCAAAATTAACGATTCAATTATTTCACGCGCTTTATTTTGACAGATGGGTATAAGAAATGAAAATTTGATTTTTTAGCTGGAGCTGCGTGCAGCTAAAATACTTGGCTTAATTTTGGAGAAAGTTTTGAATGGGAGCGAAATTTTAGTTCGATCTGCGTACTAGGCCTTACGGTAGGTACAAATAATAAGGTTAAGGTGATTCTAATAACACGCAAAAAGATCAGAACTTATAGATAAGAATCAGACGAGAAAAAAATAGTATCGGAGGTAATTTTTCAAAAATTTGTCTCTAAACAGATTTTTTTTAAAACGGCAACACTACAATACCATACAGTATAGCTTTTTTATGCCATGATTCCATTCTATAATATGCTTGCTTAATAAAGTTTTTATCATACCTAAATAGTTTTTGAAAAAAATTATTTTAAATCTTTAAAAATTACTTCAAAATAATTTTTTTAGAAACTGATTACCTATATAGTAAGAAAATTATTTAGAAAGCATTTTATAAAATGGATTTGTAGCTTTAAAAATGTTATTATTATTATTATTATTATTTATTATAGTAAACATTAATGTACAATATAATACTCTAAGCTAATAGCTACCAGGGCGTTATAATAATAAATATAAATTAAAATTGTTTTCTGTTTTGAGCCGAATTTCTAGAAAATTACCCCTCCTGTCTTAACGGAGGGAAATAGACCCCTCCGATACGATACGTCTATACATTTTTATTTTTTGCGTGTTACCTATAAGAATCAACCTAACCCAATTGTTTGTACCTTAAAGTGAAAAAAGGGAGATCAGGGAGTGCAACAAAAATCTGAATTTTCGACATTTGATGCCTATTTAACTTGGAATTAAGAAAAAAACAATTTAAAGACCACTCTAGTATACATATGTAGGTACACATTCCGTACCATTGTTTTTAAGTTTTAAGACGACTAACTCATGAAATACCTTGCTGTTGGAATCCTAGCTACCTATGCATTCTAATTTTGACAACATTTATTTTTGCCCACAAAGGCACAAACAATAAAACAAAACTAAATTTAAAGAGTTATCTAGCTTTGCAGTATGACAATTAACCACCCCATGTACTTTTTATACCCATAGCAGAATACAAAAATATAGATCAATAATATACCTACATCAGTTCACAAAGCACTGCATTTTTAGTTTACTCAACAACTCAAAATTGAACAACGCACGACGACATTCCCACTTTGTCGCCGGGCTGTCAGAGGGGAAGCCCAAAATATAGGTACTACACTGAGACTGAAAAGTGCATACGTGTCCGCAATCTATCACACCACCAAAGGCCACGAATTTGTTGCTGAATGGTGGTGCTTCGAACATCTTTTGTTGTGGCAGCACAACCGGTGAACGCGTTGCACTACTTAACAAAATATTTGTCCACAAATTTAAATACATGCTTACGCACTTGCATGTCGGTATTTTTTGGTTGTAAAAACCAAAACGATACGAAAGTGAGTAGGTATCTCGCGTAAGGTTAGCTCCACCAAGAATCAAGTATTACATTATGTATATATATACCTACATATTGTGTTGTGTATAAAATAATACAGACTCGTTAGGAGTGAAGTTTTACTAAAATAGGGTGCGTGCTTAGCTTAGTTACATACAAAAAAGTACCTTTGTAATTATTTGAACCGACCCTTAAGCTGCTGAAATCGAATTTCCATTTTCCAAACTGCACTGTGAGTGCGTGCAAAAGCTCTTTCTAATTGAAAGAGTGCAGTTGTGTTGTGAGTTTTTATTTAAAAATGAAAATAATGTCTGTAACCGTAAGTGGCTTTGGCTTCCTCTCCAAAAGTTTCCTTCAGTTTAAGTATTGGTGTTGGCAAATATTATGCACTGGCTGTTCTGCTGGCTCGCTAAAAAAAAGGGGAAACCTCATAGAGTAGATTAAGAAGAGACTATTCGGATAGAAAATACGATTAAAAAAGTGCTTATAACATACACCGAAGCAATCATAAAACTTGAATTACAGATACTCGTACTCTGAACTGAAAGAAGACAATAGGGAGCGCGAAGAGAAACCTACAACACTAGAACAGCATAAAGTGCACAAAAAACTGCAACAGGAGAAGAATCGAAAAAAACGTAGACAAATATGGGAAAAATGAGAACATACGAAGAGGCAAAGAATAAAGGAAACGGAGAAACTGAAAATAAATTCGCAAAAAACTTGGGGTTGGTTGGTGGACTAGTGTGCGTTTTGGGACGGGGGAAAATACAAGGTTACACTTCGCTTCTTACTAATGTAATATATATAATACTTTTAGTTATTGAATCGGTCTAAAATTGTTAGGAACTAAAAATATATAAACTCAACCTATGATTTTTCCTTACCAACATCTATTGCATGTTTTTGTCCTGGTTATCTTTTTCGCTTTGTGTTTCATCCTACAGTGTTTCAAATTTGTACCTTGAACAATTTTGTGTATCAACCTATCTACTTACCTACCTACATTCAGAAAAATGAGTCCCACGTTTGGTGAATCAAACTTTAAAAATATCTCCTTAGATGCCTTTAACTGACGATTGTAAATATTCAACTTTACAAAATTGTTTTTATCTGTTGGATGCTTATCGAAAACTTTCGAAAACACGGCTTAATTTAAAAATTTAACTGCATTTGACATTGAATGACGATAAAAATCTCAATTTGCGGCTAATATAAGAGTGAGACGAATAGTGAATAGTCAATAACCAACACACTTATTACACTATAAATACACTGTGTGTTGAAGTGCGGATCTGTAAATAATTTGTGTTTAAAATTGTATTGTATTTGTTTTTGTTGTGGATGACACTAATATTTTTGTTAACACTAAGCTTAAATTTCTGACCAAGGGTATTAATTGTTCGGGCTGTTTATCACAGCAACACAAAATTAAAAAGAGATGCCACTTTCAAATTAAAAGCCCCTGTAAGTAAATAAATTAAGATAATACCGCTACAGATTTGTCTTGTTTCGGAAGTGTGCCAATGACGTGAACTACTTTTGTTTTTAATAGGTATTCATTTAAAAGGGTTAAGTGTTTTTTTTATCAAAAATCATTTCTGCAAGCTTTAACTTGTTTTTTTATTTAATGTGTCATACACAAGTAACCATTTCCGCCGCTGTCGTTACTTTTCCTCTTCTATACAAGGATAAAGAACGTTGTTTAATTGTGTGAGTATGTTAATAATTTGTTATACATAATAATGTAACTACGAATTTTCTTTAAATAATACATTTTTTTTATAGAGGTATCAACACTCAAAATACATTAAGGTATGTAGGTAGGTATTTACCTTAAAAAACCAAGCCTTTAGGTCGAAACCTACTTGAGGAAACACAAAACAATGTTTTTGATTCAATTCAATACAAAATCAAATAAAATGATTTTTTATATTTAGATATACCTACCTAGGTACCTAATTACATTTTAATTGTGCTTTGTTTTTATTTTCCAGAAAAAATATTGTAGAAGTAGGTACCTTCATTCTTAGTAGTTATTATACCAATATCCTAGCTTATTAAGATGATAAAGCCATTTAAGTTCCAAAACACAACAGGAATTCAGAGTCGGCAAACTGGCAAAATCATAATTTATTTAAACCAATACTTAGGCGCCAGTTATAGCTATCATTGAAACTCATCATTGAAAATTTTAATGATTAATTTTGAGACATTTAGAAAGCAAAATTAAATATTATTTTGAAGAATAATAAAGTTCAAGACTTAATTAATATTTCTAGTCAAAAAAATTTTCGAATAGGTTAATATTTTCCCCATAAAATGACTTTTAAGATTCCAATGATCATTGGTAAGGTAGTTCAATCATTGAGAAAAGAAAGGTCATTTTATGTGGAAAGTTGGGTCTATTTGAAATTTGTTTTTGACTAAAAGTATCAATTTAGTCAAGAGCTTTATTTCTTCATCAAAAAAATAAATGACTTTGCTTTCTATATGTCTCAAAATCAATCATTAAAATTTTCAATGATGAGTTTCAATGATAGCTATAACTGGCACCTAACGAAAAATGCCATTATTCGGTTGGTATTTCGTGTGCGTACGTGTGTAAGGTTGAGATGCTCATGTTTTCCCATACCAAAATAAAAACCACCATGCATGTATGTGCATGTATTTTGAACATGTAGCGCATTTCTGCTGTGGAAATAACTATAGAAATATGATAAATTTGTGTACACTATTTTTTGTTATAACATTTTGTCTCGACGCTCTGAAGGGTACATTTTTAATTTCGCTTACGCAACAGACGCAAACACCTAGTAAGCTTTTATACACACTAGAATAATGTGCCCCAATAGAACGTTGCAATGTGCGTTGTTGATTATGGTCCCTATATACCCACATATGTACATATACATTATCTATCTACATTATATTTTTATTTTTAATTATGAGTTAAATTTTTTTAATTTATTTGGTTAATTCACGAAAATGAGATCTCACAAATTATGCGTCAAAAAATGAACAAGCAAATACAAATTTTTATTGACCCAAGGATCTTCCATTAAAACTAAGACTGTCTCTGTAGTCCAGTCGAAATAGGCATACAAATGTGCAAACCTATAACTTTCAAACGGTAAATTCTATCGAAAAAAAAAATACATGAAAATCTTGTAGATAAAGCTTTTTTTACAAAAAATATTTTGACACTTTTTTTCGTGAGACATTTTTCTGTCTATATATAGGAGATATAGCTGCTTTAAAAATGGTAAATTGACGAAAATATTGTTTTTTCGGATATAATTCTTAAACGGTGAATAACATAGGAAAGTGTTTTGAGTAATATTTGTAGACCATTTGACTCTTAAAAAAAAAATAAAATTTTTTTTTTTAAATTACCGTTAAAAGATAAAATTTAAATAACAATTTGGTCAAAAACCAAAAATTACGGTTTTCTGATTATTACTATGAGTAAGTTGCTAAAAATATATGTATAAGGTTATTACACTTTTCCGTAGGAGTGGTCGGCTACAAGATATTGCGATTTTAAAATGGCCAAATCTCGAAAATAATTTTCAAATACAACTTTTAAACGGTAAGCGTTATCTTAAAATAGTTCATCCAGAGTTTGTACATAATGTGGTACCTTACAAGATAAAATTAAGTTTTTTTTTCTTAAATGTACCAATCGAAATATAGTTATTTTAAAAATTTGGTCAAAAGTCAAAAATAACGGTTTTTCTAATTTTTACTTTTAAATTACTTATTTGTTCAAACAAATTTTAAGTTGAGTTTGTATAGATTGAAATGTACAACCTAATAAGAAGTAATATTTTTGTCCCATACGAGTGACTAGTCAAAATATATTGCGATTAAAAAATGGCAAAATGTCCAAAATATAGGCTTTTCATGAACAAATCCCTTAGCTGTGATTGTTATCGAAAGTTAATTAAAGCTAAATTTATAGATAATGTGATACTCTACAAGATAAAATAATTTTATTTACTAAAATTTACAATTTAAAGGATATATAGTATATTAAGTAAATAATACTGATTTCTTCCCTTTTTGAATGAAAACATATCACTCTTAAAGTACAACAATGTAAAAAAAAAATAAAAAAAACTATTGTAAACTATGCATAAATAATGCTTCTTTTAGAAAATCCCTATTAAAACTTCTTGAAACTTAAAGAAAATGGCGGTTTACGAGGAAATCTTTTGAATTCAAAAATTATAGTAAATTCTGGGACAACATTCTTTCATTATTATTTTTTACAGCAATAAGTATTCTGATTTGCAAAAAAAATTTTAAGCAAATAATTGGACTCAAATTTTTCAAATAAAATCATTTCTATTCAATGAAGTATTTCATTAGAAAATAGTAAATTTAATTGGAAAAACAAGGAACGGACATGCTACGGTACTGACATTGTGACTACACTTTCCCAAACCATACGGAATAAGTAGCAAATTTAGTCTTAATATCAAATATAGATTGCAGTAAATAGCTATTAACCCAACTCAAACCAAAAATATTTATGAATATTTTACATTAAATAACAAAAAACGCACTGGACGCAAAGAATCACAGTTGGCACGGAATCACCCATATATTCTTTAAATTGTTAATTTTAGTTAGCGAAATTATTTTATCTTATCACATTATCTACAGATTAAGCTTCAATTTACTTTCGATAACAATCACGTCTTAGTTGTTAATGAAAAGTCTATATTTTCGATATTTGGCCCTTTGGTCGCAATATTTTTAGATTAATCACTCGTATGGGACAAAAATATTACTTCTTATTAGGTAGTACATTTCAATCTATACAAACTCAACTCGAAAGTTTTTTGAGTGAAAAAGTCATTTAAAAGTTAAAATTAAAAAACCGTTAGTTTTGACTTGACCAAAATCTTAAAATAACTATATATTTTGAATTGTACATTTCAGAAAAAAACTTAATTTTTCTTTTAGAGTACTACATTCAGTACAAACTCTTCATAAACTATTTTATGATAACGTTAACCGTTTAAGAGTTATACGTGAATTTTCAATATTGTCGACACTTAGCCACTTTGAAATCGCAATATCTTGTAACTGAATACTCGTACGGAAAAAATTGTTATAACCGTTTAAGTAGGATATTTTGACGTCTACAAACTAGGCATACATTTATATGGAACAACTTCGTCATTTGTGAGTAATAATCAGAAAGCCGTTATTTTTGGCTTTTGGCCAAATTCTTATTTTAATTTTATCTTTTTAACTATAATTTTTATTTTTTTTTTGTATTTTCTTGTTAAAAGTCAAATGGTTTACAAATATTATTCAAATTACTTTCCTATATTATTCACAGTTAAAGAGTTATACCTACCTGAAAAACCAATATTTTCGTCAATTTATTATTTTTAAAACAGCTTTATTTCCTAAAAAATATGTCAGACAGACAGATAGAATTGTGCCACCCACTTCTTTTGTGTTCTCTATCATCGTAATATCATGTTTGATTGTTATCTTGAAATATTTTTTTTTGCACGAATCCAAAACTTACCCTATAGTACCTATATCGCAAGTAAAAATACATAACGTAAATTCCTAAGCAGATGAATATAAATTCTGCACTGAGAAATGACATTCTGTTTGTTGAATTGATTTTAATCAAATTAAGTCAAAAAAAGTATTACAAAATAATTGATATCTAAGTTCAACTGATTCGGCTTCATCAATTTCATACTATAATTTTTTTTCTTATAGTTTTTTAAAAGTAATTAGAAAGGATATTTCAGTTTAATTTTAAACTTAAAAGAGAACCAATTTAAGAATGCAAATTTGCGATACAAATTTATTGCTCAGGGTATTTGAAACTAAGAAATCTTTATGAATATACAATCTACAGTTTTCGAATTCCTTATACCTGCTTTAATTTATTTTTTACTTGCATCAAACAACTGAAAAATATGAGATCTAATCGAACGATTTTTGATATTATCTGCAGCAATGATTTGATATTTAGGTATACGAAAACAAAAATAAAATAAAGTTCTATCGGGATAAAGTGAAACTGAAGTTCAAAGAAAAAAAGAGAAGAAAAAAAAAATCTTAAAAAAAACATGTTCTCTTTTAAAAAGATGCGATGGAAATCCTATCATAAGGGCCCAGTACATACTTTAAATATGCACATGAAATGATAAAATAGGCCATCGAAATTTGCTTCAAAATATTTAAATAGTAAATTGAAAAGTATACACTCTACGAAATAATAATGAGAAACAAACAAAAGTTTTTAAAATTTATTGTTAGTATTTAAAAAAATATATTTCAGTTTTAGTAAATGAATAACAACAAAATTCGAGAAAAAAAAAATTGATTACGAAAATTAAACCCTAGGTAGGTAGAGATGGCAGTCGCTAGCCCTGGCCTCGCGACTCAATTAGCGCTGGAGTGCGCCGTTTTGATACCAATTACTTGTGTTAACCTAGGAGGGATTTAATACGGAATTATATGGCTTTATAGACTTTAACGGACTATTGTTAGAGCCATTTAGTCGCATTCAGAAAGATAATCAGATCTTTGATTTTCTTCTCAGAAAGCTCTTTTGCGTCATCGAGGAAGGCCTTTCCAAAGGATGACAATCTAAAATTGGCTAAAGCAGGGCAGTTGCAAAGAAAATGAACTACAGTTTCTTTTTCTTGAGGGTCCCCACAGCTACGACAGTGGGAGTTGTAGGGGATTCCCAGCCTCCTTGCATGCTCCCCTATGGGCCAGTGTCCGGTGCATATTGCTGTGATCCTGGCTATATCGCGCCTGGGTCTGCATATAAGATTGTTAGAACGAGTTTTGTTATAGGATGGCCATATCATTCTTGATATGACACAGTTTGTAAGACTGCTCCATCTGAGGTTAGATTCATCGAGAAAAATCGAGAAAATATTTCTCTTCATAGCACCAATAGGCATATTTACATTTACCACTAGTGAGCTATGAAGGGCCGAGCCTTGTCGAGCTAAGATGTCAGCCCGTTCATTACCCTCTATGTCACTGTGACCTGGAACCCAAATGAGAGTGACCTGGAGGTTAATTTTCAGACTTGATAGTTCATCTCGACATTGCTGGACAAGTACAGAGGTGTATGTAGCCGATTTAATAGTCTTAATGGCAGCCTGGCTGTCAAATTGATTATGGTTTGATTTGAGTAACTTGCATGCTTCCCTGATTGCTAGTAGTTCAGCCTGAAATACGCTAGCAAAGTCTGGTAGTCTGAGGGACTTGGATATATTAAGGGTCTTAGAAAAAATTCCTGAACCAACACCGCACTCCATCTTAGACCCATAAGTGAAGATTATAGTGTCGTAGTCCTTCGTAGCAATGTTATTTTTCCAATTTTCTCTGCATGCTGCTAGATATTTTATATAAAGGTTGAGTGGTAGAAGGTGCAGGATAACGCTAAGGGCATCTGTTGGACAAGTTCGAAGGGCTCCTGTAGTGCCGACGCTAGCCGTTCTTTGTACCTTCTTAAGTTTTCCAATATTACATTGTTTGCTAAGTGCAGGCCACCACACAATCGATCCGTATGATAAAATCGGTCGAACCACGGCAGTGTACATCCACAAGATCATCTTCGACTGTAGGCCCCACATCTTACCAAATGTTTTTCTGCAGGCATAGAAAGCTATGCAGGCTTTCTTAACCCGTTCTTCAATATTTACTTCCAATTCAATTTGGGGTCAAGAATAACTCCGAGGTATTTTTCCTTAGAAGATAAGGATAGAGTTTGTCCGTTAAGTCGAGGTGGGGTGAAGGTAGGTATTTTGGTCCTGGTAGTAAAGAGTATCAGTTCCGTTTTACTCTGATTAACCCCTAGTCCACTACTTGTGGCCCAGTTGCTAACTTTTTTCAGAGCCGACTCAGTGATTTCGCTAATCACTGTGGTAAACTTTCCTGAGACCAATAAAACCAAATCATTAGCATACGCTACTGCTTTCACACCACTACATCTTAGCTTGACAAGAATTTTGTCCATGACTAAAAGCCATAGAAGAGGGGAGAGGACCCCACCTTGGGGTGTTCCTCTACTAACATATTTAGTAGCTGTAGTGTTTCCCAGCGATGCTTGAATCCTTCTGTCACTGAGCATAGAAGTGAGCAAGTGATTCGCGAATGGATTCAGTTAGGACATTATTGAAGGCACCTTCCACGTCTAGGAAGGTTGCGAGGGTATATTCTTTATAGTGAATTGTCTTCTCGATTGTACGAACCACTTCATGCAGGGCAGTCTCCGTAGACTTGCCTTTGAGGTATACATGTTGTGATTCATCAAGAGGACGAACATCTAGTATAACTCTAATGTGAGTGTTAAGAATGCGCTCTAGTGTCTTAAGTACAAAAGATGTCAGGCTAATTGGTCTGAAGTCCTTCGCGGATTCATGACCTCTCTTACCGACTTTCGGAATAAAGACCACTCTTACATGTCTCCATGACTCAGGTATATGATTGAGATAGAGGCAACCTTTAAAAATCATTTCAAGCCATGGCACTGCCAAGTCTTGCAGTTTCTGTAGCATAATAGGTATTATGCCATCAAGGCCTGGTGATTTATAAGAGGAGAAAGTATTAATGGCCCATGAAATACCATCTCCAGTTATAACGGAATTGATTTGCTCCCTATGAGCTAAATTGGTGTTCGTATTACTAAGCGTTTCGGGGTTGCTGTTCACGCAACCCGGGAAATGCGTTGTCATCAGCAGTTCCAAGGACTCAGCTGGAGAGGCTGTCCAGAGATCGTCAGATTTTTTCAAGAACGAAGGATTGCAATGTTCCTTCGATAACACTTTACTAAGCCTGGCAGAATCTTTAATATTTTCTATGGAGTGACAGTATTCTCTCCATCCCAGTTTCTTGGATGCTGCTATGGCTCGCTTGTATTCTTTGAGAATGTCTTTATACGGTTGGAAGAACTTCTCCTTCTGACAGATATTGAAGATTTTTCTGGTCATTTTTCTTAGCGCAGATACATCTTCATTCCACCAAGGAGGGAATTTTTTACGGCTATGCTTAACCGGACAAGAGACTTTGAAGGCAGTGTTAATAGCTGCCTCGAAAGTCTTTACCTTAGATTCAAGAACTTCAACAGATTCTACACTAATTAATGGTAAATTGCCTAGTTTGGATTTTGCGATCTGACTGAATTTCTTCCAGTCAGTTCTTTTAGGGTTTCTATATGGGGGAGGGGTTTCTACCTTGAAACCTATGTTGAAGAGGATCCATCTGTGATCCGAAAAGGAATTTTTAAGGGACACTCTCCAATTTTCCACCACCAGATTACAGTTGTTTGTAACAGTGATATCAAGTACATCTTCCCAACCGTCGTAATTTTCCGAGCTTGGAAAAACGAAGGTGGGTGTGTCACCTCTGTTACAAACAATTAGGTTATTAACAATAATAAAATCAAAAAGAGGCTCACCTCGTTCGTTGATTTCGGAACTACCCCAGAGAGAATGCCGTGCGTTCGCATCGCATCCAATCAGAAGGTTCGAATTTTTGAGTTTTGCTGCTTCAATGAGTATCTTCACCTCCTCAGGCGGTGATTAAACCCTATTACATATTTTTAATAAATTATTTTAATTGTATTCAAAGGAAATAATAATGAGAAAAATTCTTTTTTTAATTTTATTTTAAACAGAAATAAGTATAGTTTGAAATTTAGTACCTGGTGCTTAATCCTTTGTTGTGAATAGCATCATGAATACGTCTGGCCATCGAATTAATCAATGATCGTACCTGACTCATGCCGATTTTTTCCAGGCATTCTCAATGGGGTTCAGATCAAGGGTGCAGGCGGGCCAGTTCAATAACGGTATGTTTCGGATCTTAAGAAACTCTTTTGTAAACTTGGATACGTGAATAGCCGCGTTATCCTACTGAAAAATAAATTCGCTACCGAATATTTCGTTTCCAAGATCCACCACGACATCATCTAAGCTCTGTATATTTTTGGCTTCTCATTTTAATAGAAATGAAATAAATAGATGACTTTCCAGAGCAGCTTATAAATAGCACCCCAAACCATTAACGTGCCTCCTCCAAAATTGCGAGCATTCCTACACTGCCTTTCAACTCTTTTATCCCGCCATTATTCTTAGCACCCGTCTGACCCATCTAAATTAAATTTCTTTTCGTCAGAAAATACCACTTTACATCACTCTTCGTCCCAAAATTGAAACTTTTCTGCGAAATCCAATCTGCTCACTTTGTGACGTTTTGTTAGTGTTGGTTTCGGGATTCATTTAACGTGTTCAAATGTATTATCTGACTTTATAATTTGTTGTACTCTCCTTCTTCACACATTTAGCTCCAAAATGTTTACGAGTTCAGAATGAATAATCGATTTATTAACAGCAAGCCGTCTAATTTCTAGAATATTCCTAGGTTTTAGCGTTGGTTTCTTACCTGTACCTCGCTTCACTCCATAATTTTCCCTCAGATTTAGGTAATTTGCTATTACAGTTTTACTTCTGTCTAGAATAGCTGCGAATTGCCTTGTTGTTCTTCCTTGTTGCCTGTAAACTGCAACACGCCCTTGCTCCTCTTTGGTCAATGGCCTAACTGTTTTTAATTATTACGATTTACAATTAATAAAGTGTTTTAAAGAAACAAAACCACCTTTTTTTGTCGAATCTCAGCTTTAATTTATAAATTATGTATGGTTTTCTTCACTTATGCAGACTTGGCTCTGTCTATATTTCGTACTACAATGGCGATCACTCATTAGTTTAAAAAGAAGCAACAACCAAACAAAACTAACATTACAGTTATGATTCAATAAGATCAAACGAAAGTATTGCCACATTTTCAATTATTCAATTATTTTTCGTCAATATGGGGGATACAACGAAATATATTTTTGTTTGTCATTGTAATTATTTTGTGGAGTATACCTACCAGTGGCATGGCCTGAATAATTTGAAAAGGGAAGACGAAGCAAAAGTTAAACACCCGCAAACTAAAGAACCTTATCTCACTGTTTTTAAAACAGGATAGTACGCCTTCTACAATTTTGTAGATGGTTATTTGAGCTTCTACAAGATATGATTAATATCTCAAAATATTAATGCAGTACAAACACGATTTACGCAACTAAAAGAAATTGGGGCAGTTGCAATAACCGAGGTTTTGCACTTTTTATGAAATACGAAAACGAAGTGTTCGAAATTTATACAAAAATTAATATGTGATACATACATAATATTATAGAGTCAAGGGGTGCTATAAACTTAGTATTGCGAAAACCAACGAGTTGCACGAATCGAGGGTTGCGTAAATCGAGTTCATACTTATAAGAATTTATAGAAGATCGGTCCAATTTAAAATTCCTTTTTTAGAAGTGTGTTAGGATAAGAACTTCTTACAAAAAACAAAGTATTATATTTTTTTTTTTTGTGAAAAGAAATTTAACACAAAATGCAGCCTTTTATTTTCCCGTGATTTTAAACCTTAATCTTGAAGATCCGACCATTAGAACTCATGTTATGAGTTTATTACTGGAACAACACGGATATTTTTAGCACAGCCACTTTAAATAAGACAAGAACAGCCGTGTTATTTTTCATAAATGCAAACATTCAAATTACACAGACATCTTACCATTTGACCCTGCTTCTTGCTATGATATGGATTCTCAAACAATCGTCGCGCACAAGTAAGAACCTAAAACCCATGCAAAATATTTCTGTATCCATTTCCATTTCCATCTTCAAGTCAATACACATACGCATGGTCATCCATAAAAATTCTCTCTCTACCCAAATGTTCAAAAAAAAAAACTAAGACGATGGTTCATGTCTTATTTTATTTGTTTTGCATCCCTTTTTTTCTCTAGCAAAATTGTTTTGTTGCTCTCTTTGTTCAACATTATACTAAGCATTGGAGAGAATAAGACGTTCATCTTCGTGTTATTTAGAGTGAATTTGTTCAAAACGACAATGAATACCTATGAGAGAAAAGAAAAATTATTTGAAATTTTAGTTGAATTTCTTCAAATAAAATGTTTCAGGAAAAAGTGATATGGTTTCATTTTTCTTATAACTTGAGTTTTACTGGTCGGATCTTTAAGATTAAGGTCTTAAAATGACGGGGAAATAATAAGCTTCATCTATATAATTTAACTATATAATTTGGTGCTGTTTGTAGGAAATTTCAAAGGGGAAGACGTAAGGAATCATGTTATATGGACGCCACGCCACTGATACCTACTTACAAATAAAAAAAAACATGCGGTCTTTTATTTATAGATAAATTTCACAGCAAAAAGTTATTGTAGTCATGTCATGTCGTTCCGACACCAGTTTGAAAGATTGAGCCCTAGTTAACTAATATAGTTCATGTCCTAACTTTACTTTTAATAAGTGTTGCCATGGTGGAAACACTGTCAGAAGGACGAGATAAGGGTTACCGCTTACCAGTTTTAATCCTGAAATGTCGAAATGTTGCATACATTGGCCTATAAATCGAGAACCAGCATTCGAAGAATGACCCGAGAATTTTCTTTGGATTCAGTACCCTTGTAAAAATGGGAGTTCGGAAAAAATTGTAGGTTCCCTGCATTCCTGCCAAAAATACGCACACAGGAATGGTTGAGAGTTGTAAGTCACTAGGCCTTGGTTCTTCACAAGCTGTTGTGCCACCAAATTTATTTATTTTTTATTTTTTAATGATATGTTGTTTTGAACATGATGCTTGTAGACCTCTCACCACAGGATTACAGCAATAACCCCTTAGCTAGATAAGATAACATCCTTAGCGTGTCAAATAAAATTTACAAATAAACAAATAATATTCTCCCCTATAAAAGGTGCAGGGATTTCGGTTTCCTTACCGGGCTAAATTTCATTCTTAATATGTAAGGAATAAATTCCAGTCATAAAAAGGTCCCCGCCAAAAAACGCAGGGCGTTCGGTTTCCTGTACGGACTACATGATAAATTTAATGAACAGACACTAAAATTGTTTTTATATGGACTCCCATATAAAAAGAAAAAGGATATTTTAGGAACATTTTAATTTAACGGAACTTGTCTTGCATCCCTGGATACAAAACAAAAGGTTGTTTTCCTCGCACATGCGAAATGTATGACAAAAAGTGAAAAAGCATTATGGAGGATGATGGGACAATAATTATTCTGACGGCAAAATATCAGCTGTTGTTGACTACAATGGCTAAACAAAAAAGATTTTTAAATTAAAATTTTTAATTAGCCATAGCCATTACCATTATATTTTAATAAAAAAATATTTATCTATTTTTGTTGCTTTGCAACTTCCCTTTCACGTAAATCTGTTTTTTCACCCTCTTAGTGCAATGGGAGGGGAGGGAGAAAATCAATAATATGGTCCTATGTTTACAAGGGTGCTGAATCCAATGAGATTTCTCGGGTCATCGTTTGACCCCTGAGGTCTCTCTCCGCATTTCATTTTTCAATTAAAAATCTCATTTATGGAATATCTAAGCGCTGTTCTGCATTCCTATATAATTTTATGATGGTGATATTTTTACGCCTATATTAATAAATGGTGAATAACAATATGCTAGGGTTTATACATTTGTTAACTTGCAATTCTCATTAACAAACGTATAATAGTCTGTCACGTGTGTTAACGTACGTATAACTTTAACTAGCCGAATTCCGCGTATAATAAACGGATGACTTATAAACCCATACACGCACACATGTGATAGACCCTTTACTACTTCCAGTATTAACTTCGAACAGCAATGCCAGCATGTGACACATGTATTAGAAAATCCCCACAATCGAGAGCAGACTGATAGGGGGTGCCAATAGTAACAGAAAAATAACAATTATGCACATTAACAAAATAAAAACATTTCTTCGTTTCATTTTCAAATAACGGTACGTGGTTTAATCGCATATAACTATATCCGAGCTCATGAATATAATAATGTTGCGACTGTGGTTGGTATTCATGGAGGAGTTCAAAAATTAATTTCGGTAAATTAGTTCAAAGATTTTGTATACGCCATCATGTACAAACCATTCATTAAACCTTTGTGGAGTTCACTCTTTGAGAAGCACTCCTTCAAGGACAAGGTTCTTTGGGACAGTAGAAAGACTACACATTTTTCTCAGCATCGTTGAGATATTCACATTTCATATATTTTTGGTAGTGTATTGCTGTAATGTTAGCGTACAGAAAAAGTTGAATTTAAATTGGTGAAGCTATTTTTAAGAAAACAAAATATTTTCCTTAGCGTTTTTTAATATTTGTATGAAAGGTATCATTATGACCTTTTTTTAAAAAATGGTTTCCAAAGGAAAGCTTTAATCAAAAAAATTTATTGATTCGTTTCGTTTTTGAAAAAAAAAATTAAATATTGTAAAATTGCTAACAAAATTGTTTAGTAGGTACCGTTATTTTAAGTTCTAAAAAAAAATTAAAGAATCGTGTGGGCAGTATCACCAAACACCACTATGTACCAAGTTTTAAGAAAATCGATCGAGCCGTTTAGGCTGTAGCCGAACAGACACCCACTTTATTGATGTTCTCTGTCAATGTATAATGTCATGTTTGATTCTTATCTCAAAGTTTTTTTTGCACGAATCCAAAACTTGCCTTATACATAGTACCTATATCGCAAGTTAAAAATGTAATAAAACATAAGGACTCGTGAGTTTTTTTCATGAACATCGTGATGATGTGAAAAAGGCCATAATATTCGCAAGAGAACAATGTACTGAGCTAGAAATTTTAATTGAAAGGCGAGGAAGAACAAAAAAAGAAGGCAATTATTTCAGGTAAAAAGACTCAAGATGCTGGATTGAAGTTGAAAGAGATGTTAAGATACATTTTACATTGAACTTATTCATCAGTCTAGCTATGCCATGGAAGACATTTCGTTAGTTTTCTCAGCTCTTTAACCGAAAATATTGCTGTACTGAACGGAAGAAGAATTGCATGCATGTCGTTGCTCCAATGCTTACCTCGACAGTAACAGTTACAGAACTAACAGTGGCGTTATGTGAACGAAGCTTTTAAAAATTAATTAAGATTTGTCTAACATCAACAATGAGCTAAAATAAGTTGACTTATCTGGCTATACTTTCAATCGAAAAGGATCGCATAAAATGTATACAGGGCTGCCCAAAACTTAAGAACAAAATAATATTTCTTTGGCAAAATATAAAGAAAATTAAAAAAAACCGAAGATGGTTTTAATTTTCTAATCAGAATATGTTGAACTTTAATAAACAGTTATTATTTTTTTCATAGTTCATATCTTATTTAATAACCAACCAAATAACTTAGAGTTCCTTAAAAACTAGTTGAACAAAACTAAAGCACATATAACTTACTAGCTGCCCTACCCCGGGGCCGCTCGGGTAGATAGAAGTTTCCAAAAACATTAACAAAACAAAGTTATAAATAAATTTAACGCAGAAGGTTTTAAAAATAAGTTGGGTAATATGTGTGTTTTTGTGAACGAATTTGTTCGGTCAAAATAAAAGTGAATGAAAAAAACCCCATCACCAACTGCCTCTATGAATAATGGTCCAAATTCTGTCTTTATATCCACTTAGTATGAGCGGCCGTGTTTATCAGCGTGAAATAAATGGAGTTGTTGGTGCATTTGTTCGTGAAATTTTTTTAACGGAATTAGGTGCATGTAACATGCAACAAAAACAGAATATTGTAAAGCGGGTTGTAAGTGATTTTATTTATTTTTGATGGCTCTACCCACCCACTTCTATAGGCACACGCATTAAAAAACTATGAGTAATATCTATAACTCAATACGTTCATCCATTTGAACTTGATTGAAGGAGAAAAAGTGGATATTTACTATTTTTTGCTTTAACCTCATTTCACACTTTTAACAGCTTAGTTTTGAAATCATCCAGCCAGTAATCCTAGAAGACCATTCTCTAAATAAAACCTTTCAAATACAAAAAAAAAAGCTTAAAAACGGATCCCATATTTTATTTATCCCATCTCAACTTATAAATGTCTAAATTGAGCCATTAATCTCTCCGCAAAGAATGGAAATGACCTTAACAGCACAAAAAAAGCGTGCGAGCTCAGGATTATATTCGAAAATTATGTGTAACATCTCTTTGTATATCGAACAAAGCCATTGAGCTGTCATTTTGTAATGTTCAAAAATTAATATAACATCATTTGTTTCACCTAGAAATATGATTGATATACTAAATAAATATCAGGTTATTAGTCAAGATTATTATAAAAAAAATTAATGATCGTATGCAAAATAAGAACAGAATTGCATATTGAGTGAAAAACTTGTTTTTTAGCCTTTTGCTACTAAAATTTAATGCCATAATGATTACACTATGCTTTATTAATTTGAAACCAATAAATCTACCTATAGATGCCTTATTTATTGGACTTATGGCCGAGTTAATCCAGTTTTAAATCTAACTGTAGTCCTAATGACAGTATTTGAAGGCCTAATTTTTTAAGATCCCATGTAGAATTTTCTGAGTAATTTATTTATAAATGAAGCCATGTCGATAATTTTTTTAGTTAAAATCCATTTAACTAGCAAAAAATCATTTAAACACCGTATAGCACCTCTATTTTAGGATTGATGATAAAATATGGTATAGCATGAGAAGAGGGATGGGGCAATAAATAAAGTAAAATTGTTCGCCCCTGTATGTCAGCTTTCTTTTAAGATCATAACCTTCATGATCCGATAAATAAAACAGACGCTGTTTTTTTAAAGCCAGTCATATCAAATCCTAACATAAAGATTTGATGTAGATAGATAATGGGATCTTCCACCTAGGTAATTTCAATACAATCTTTGATTATTGTTTACTGATCTATAATTAAGATTATGGCATTTATATATGACGTAGGATAATGAATGAATTATTTAAACAACCGTAACTTTATTTATATCCAAAAATAAGAAAAACTAAAATCCATTCATGTACTCGAGAGATAAAAGTTCATAATTTTTAGCACTTGAATACTGCTGGTATCTCTGTTCAACGGTATTCTAGAGTTATAATTTTTTTTAATTCGTATTCAAATAAATAATTTATTATTTGTCAAAAATTCCGCTTTTTTATCCCACCCCTTAAAAAAATAAAAATCAAATATTATCACTATACACACATTGCATAGTTTTAAAATTCCAACAATTTCCTTTTAACCGGATGGATTGTGTAACATGGATTGATTTTATTCTATCTGCCCCCAAAGCGAGTGAATAGATGTTTACACAGCAAAAGCATTTAAAATCGTAGTCTAATTTTTATGTATTCACCCTATTTCAACCAATCTATGAAATTGATTTGATATGAAGCAAAATTTTGGAAATACCTGTTTAGCAGGAAAGCCATCCCCTAAGTAGAATACTCTGTTTACCAGTTTCACCTTTTACCTACATATAAAGATGAATCTTGAAAAATATCTTATTATGTTAATTTTATACCAACTTCAAATCAAACTGTTTTTTTCTTCTGAAGCATGATCCTTCAGCTTTAGATTTAAGCAACAACTCGCCTGTATATTGTTTATTTTATACCAACTTCAAATTAAACTGTTTTTTCTTCTGAAGCATGATCCTAAATAATACAAACATTAATAAGTGGTATGTTATTGGGTCCCTTTCAGACCGAGTATAATAATTGATATAAAAAGTGATAAAAAACATCAAAACAAATATTCCATTAGATTAAAAGTAAAAGTAGAGTCTGTTTACAATAACGGTGAATCATTTATTCAGTATGAGACGCACGATGATTTTGCCAATAAAAGCTTGAAATTGTGCTTGGGGATATGTCGAAACAAAAAACATGTTTTTTTCATGTTTTTGCTAAATGTAGCCATCTAACTGGTAATTCTTGACTACATAACACGGCAAACTCAACTCATTGGTACTAACCCAACGTGCTTTTTCCCGCTTGGAAACATTTTCCTTATGTGGCTATAATTTGAGCATTTGGGACCAAACACGCGTGCACCTCAATCTGTTTAATATATTGCACATGTTGTCAAAAACGAGTTGTCCGATAATGAACAAAAAAAAAAAAGGTTACTTCTCAATGACTTTGTGAATTTCAAAGCCGTTGCATTCAATGCCTTAATTTCTATATCAGTAATGAATATTTAGATTTCAGAAATCTTAAAATCTAAAATTTGAAATGTGTTGAACATGAAACCGTACACATTCAAGGCATTGACAAGGCTTTCTGAGATTTTGACACATGCGTAAACTTGACCGAAAATGAAAACTCGGAAGATTTTACCTTCAATTTGTGTATGTGTATTATGGGTAGATAGTGCCTTGCTTTATTACCAACCAATAAAAAAGAACTTTTTTCCCAGATAAATCGGCGTGTTAGACTAGAGTTTGCCAAGGCATACTTAAACTGCATTATGGCAAAATAGCAAGTTGTGCTCTTCTCTGATCAGTCCATATTTAATTTGAAGGGATCTTACCGATTTTGTACAGGTCAGAAGGTGAACGTCTAAATCCTTGTATAAAACGTAGTAAAGCATATTGGGGGGTAAAATTAATGTCTGGGGATGTTTTTCAGTCAAGGACTTGGATCAATTTTCAAGATAAAAGGCATAAAGTATCGTTTCATGTATTGGGAGATTCTTAAAATGGCATACTTCCCTTTGTGGACGTAATTATATCGTTTCGATGAATCGTCCAACATGATAACGATCCTAAAGATAGCGCTTAATTTGTAAAGAATAAGCAAAACGAAAACCATATTTCATATAACCATATTTAATTGAATCCATATTTCTAGCCGCACTTTTGACATTTCTATTCAGTAAGGTTTGCCATTTCATGATGGAAAGATATACGAGCCAACAACGAGTCGAAATTATTAAAATTTACTACCGATATTCGGAATCAGTGGCCTCAACGTTAAGAGCACTACGTCCAATTTATGGTCGTCATAATCATACTAGCAGATCAACAATTGAGCGTTTAGAGGAAAAATTTGAATCCACAGACACAGTACAAAATGTTCCCATGCCAGTGAGACAAAGAAATGCCCGTAGTTTCGAGAATATTGCTGCCGCTGAGGCTTCAGTTGCAGAAAGCTCAAATGTGTCTCTCACACGTCGTTCTCAAGCATTGGGCATCTCTGTGAAGTCGTTGTGGCGAATTTTGCGAAAAGATCTTGGCCTACATCCTTACAAGATTAAATTGACGCAAGAACTGAAGCCGCTTGACCACCAGAAGCGTCGAATGTTCGTGAATTGGGCTGAGCAACAACTTGAAAATGATTCGGATTTTCATCGAAAAATCATCTTCAGCGATGAGGCTCATTTCTGGCTGAATGGCTTCGTCTATAAACAAAATATGCGGTAATGGTCAGGCAGCAATCCACACGTACTCCATGAGTTACATTGCATCCCGAAAAAATTACGGTTTGGTGTGGTTAATGGGCCGGTGGCGTCATTGGGCCGTACTTCTTCCGTGATGTTGAAGACCGGCACGTTACTGTGCATGGCGATCTTTACCGTTCAATGATAACCGAATATTTTTGGACCCAATTGGATGGTATGAACTTTGAGGACATTTGGTTCCAACAGGTAGGGCGCCACAAGCCACACAGCGAATGTCACAATCAATTTATTGGAAACCAAGTTTGGAGAACGTGTTATCTCACGAAATGTTGAGATCCGAATGGGGAAATCCTCGAGCAGATATTTCGGTATTGCGATATTTCGGAATATATGTACTAATGTACTACACCATTTTGTCTCGTTGGAAAGAATATTTGACTATGAAAATTTAAATAAATATTTTTGGGTTTAAAATTTACTAGTCAAAGGCGAATAATAACGTTGCTAGCTTTGCCAAATTTTAAACCGATTACGTAATTATTTCAATGGTTACGAAGAAAAAATCTTTTTATTATAGCCAAACTAGAATCAAGCGTTCGTTCGCACCGACTTTGACATATTCAATAGAAACAATGAACTCTTATGAGGCAATCTTAAATGTTACCTCAGGTTTCGTGATAACCTCAGATCGTAAATATCGTAAGCCTGAGCGAAATGCCCGAATAGATGTATTTTCTATTTTGGTGGTGCTCTGACATCTTATACCAGTAATGCCATATTGTGGGCGAAAATCTTTTCGTGGACATTTGCAAGAAAAAATTAAGCTAAAATAAAGAAATATTCCATATAATTTTACATTTCTGAAATTAAAAAAGCAAATAGTAATTCCTTAGACCTGTAGAAACTAAAAATGTGTTTTTGCGATTAACTTTATTAATAAATGCAACGACAACAGTAACAATACAAATCATTGTAAATTTCACTCTAGTAAACAACACTATTATATACGAAAGTAAATGAAAAAAGATAAGCTTTTTTTAATAAATGAGCTCCATTAGTTTTAGTGAAATATTAAAAGATTACAAAGGGGACAAAAAATATAGTTCCTCTTTCGTATAGCATGATTTTTATCCCTTCTAAATTCAATGAGTTTGATGGTGACATCACGTCTTTTGTTTCCTTCACACTCAATTGCAAAAAGAGTCAGGAACAAAGAGTCATTGTGTAATAGGGGTCTATAATCGTGTACTATGTATGGAACTTTAATTCGGAATGGGAATTTGTTTCCGACTTTTATCTTTTTCGTATCGAGAACTCCATTGTGACACTTTGACGTTTCCAAAATTTAAAAAAAGGTCCAACGTCCAACGATGGTTCAAGTATGTGATAGTGGCCAAATAATTTAATTTACATGCTTAAAACATCGATAAACTTCGCAGTTAATCCACTGAAATCAGTGGGCCAAATTTGTTTATATTTGTCAGATTCTGGTAGCTTTTTTTGACACTTCAGAACTACAAATTAAAAATGATTTCAAAGTTAACAATTTCACCCACAAAAGCAAATACATACTGAACTTTAGAGGGCACTAGTTTATAATGTATATTAACTTTTGGGACACATTGTGATTGTAAAAAACTAATTTAGAGAAGTTTATCCCTTTCCTTAAAGCACTGCTTTGCTCAATTGACACTTAAATTGATTTGATGTGAAATAAAATGAAGCACAAATTTAGTGTTATAGTTTTCCTTCCAATCAAAAAGAAAATCGATCTGGGTTGGTTCTTTATAGATTTTTAGATTAAATTGATTTTATTTACATTATATAATATACACAATTATTACACAATCATTTAGGCATGGCATTGCCGTCTGCCTGATTGACAAAATTTAAAAAAATACTGACAATTTAAATAAATAGATAAAGTTACAATTATTTTCTAGAAGTATTCAGCTAATATTTTGCTTCTATAATTAAGAGCTATTTTACAAAATTTGAACATCTTTGGTACATCTACTTCATTAAGGAAGTCTATCACTTCATTCTCGGAGAGAAAATCTCGCCCCAATGTATATCTTCTTGTTTCCCTTAAGACCGGGCACCTTCCGACAAAATGAAAAATGTTCTCTCGTTCTGCCAAGTTACACATATCGCAAATGATCGGTAGCTCTTCACGATGCGGAATAAAATTAAGATTTAGAAGCTCCCCTCTTAGTCGAAACATGCATGAGATTTGTTCGATACTCAAATCATCTCGAAAATAATTATTTTGATTGAGGTCATAATTTAGCCTGCTATAAATCACCCGATTTAAAGATCTTGACGCCTCTTCCCTGTACTTCTCTCTATATTTTTCATCCAGACGACTGATTAGATCATACATAGTCGACTTCCATGTATCCCGTTCGTTGATTGCTAACTCCACACCAGTTTCATGAGCCAGTTCTATCCACTCTGAACCATCCTGTCTTCCTTTGAATCGCTTGTAGAGCTGCTTTTTTCGGTAAGCGATTGGTAGGCATATTGAGCACTTTCAAAATGTAGTCCACTTGTAGTTTCAAGGTACTTATGAACAGTGGTGAAATACCTGTCTCCATTATTATCATATAGTTTGGGGTGCTTGGAGGAAGATGAAAAATTCGTTTTATGTAGAACCTGAGCAATTTTTCCACGGTTTCATACTTCTTTACTCCCCACACTGGAGCTGCATAAAAAAGAACAGATTCAGATACAGATTTGAAAATTTTATAACTATTTGCTGCTATGTGTAATGTTCTTATTATTAAAACATTTTTTCCATGCCATATTAATGGCGGTTTTCGCCTTTAACAACTTTTCGGTGAGATGCTTTTCCATGTTTAAATTCTTTGTGAAAAGGACTCCTAAGTATTTATATTCTTTGACAACATCTAATCTTTCGTTGTTAAAACACCATTGTTCGTTAGCGTTAGTTCTGCCTCCACCTTTATTGAATACCATTACCTTCGACTTATTCAAGTTAACAACCAGGTTCCATCTCGTGCAGTATTCAGAAAATTTGTTTATCATAAGTTGCAGCGATGCCGGAGTGTTGGCAAATAGAACTATATCATCTGCAAAAAGCAGAGCTTTGATAGTAACTCCAGCATAATCTACACCTCCTGGTAATGCTCTTGTTATGTCTTCAATAAATAATGCGAATAAACTTGGGCTTAGTGCACATCCCTGCTTGACTCCTGTCTTCGTTTGAAACCACTCAGATACATTTTTACCGTCCCAAACTGCTGCTCTGGTGTCCATATACAAATTCTGCAGTACCCTCCCAAACTTAAGCGACATTCCCAATCCAAACAACTTATACATTAGTGCATTTCGGTCGATTGTATTGAAAGCGGCTTGGAAGTCTACGAAAAATGTATATAGTTTTTTATTTCTTGTTAGGAACGAGTCAGCGATGCTTCTAAGCATAAGGATATGGTCTATGGTTGAGTACCCAGATCTAAGCCCAGCTTGAGACTCACTTAGTAGTTGATTTGCTTGTATCCATGCGTTCAATCGCTTTAAAAGGATTGACGTAAAAATTTTATAGGATGCGTTTAGAAATGAGATCCCTCGATAATTTGCTGGATCTTCGATACTGCCTTTTTTGTGGATCGGGAAGATCAAGCCATCCTTGAACTGCTGTGGTGTAATTCCATGTTCTAAAATTTGGTTAAACATTATCCTAAGGTTTTTACGCAGTTCATCAGTACCATATCTATAGAACTCCCTTGGTATTCTATCCGAACCAGCCGCTTTTTCATCTGATAATTCATTTGCTGTGAGCTGAACTTCTTCTTGGGATATGCTAGAATCCAAAATGCCATCATAAAAACCAGGTTGAGCATATTGTATAAGATTTTCACTAATAGAGGTTGGGTTAAGCAATTGACTGAAATGGGCTTGCAATCTTTTCGAATTTAGTCCGCTACTAATAATATATTTTGTGTCATTTAGTTTCCGGGCCAAATTCCAAAATTGGGATGAACTTTTGCACCTAGCTAGTTGGAGAGCCTGATGATCGTAATATTTTTTCTTTTTTTTTGACAAAGCTCTTTATATTTTTGATTGTAATCAATGTACACGTTTTTCGCGAAGGAAAGAAGACGGTCATCAGACCGTCTAAACTCATTAAGCCAAGCGTATGAAAGGTTCCTCGCATGCAGGCAATCTCAATCTTTATCAAACCATGGTTCTCTAAAAGTCTTGTTCCGTTGAGAATAACTGTTCGGTTCACGATATGCTCCTTTTATACATATTTCGATAGTGTTTAAACTGCATTCGTTTTAATCTAGCAGAAGTGTATCCAACTGTCTTTTATAGTTCGAAGCAGTTGAATTTCTCCATTGCAGTTTAGGCAAAAGTCCCAAATCCAAATATTCTTCATTTTCTCTTTTTCCACATTCAAGTGACACCACAATCGGCATATGATCGGAATATGGTCTTTTTTGTACCTCAAAATTAGTTATACATGCAATACACACATTGCATAGTTTTAAAATTCCAACAATTTCCTTTTAACCGGATGGATTGTGTAACATGGATTGATTTTATTCTATCTGCCCCCAAAGCGAGTGAATAGATGTTTACACAGCAAAAGCATTTAAAATCGTAGTCTAATTTTTATGTATTCACCCTATTTCAACCAATCTATGAAATTGATTTGATATGAAGCAAAATTTTGGAAATACCTGTTTAGCAGGAAAGCCATCCCCTAAGTAGAATACTCTGTTTACCAGTTTCACCTTTTACCTACATATAAAGATGAATCTTGAAAAATATCTTATTATGTTAATTTTATACCAACTTCAAATCAAACTGTTTTTTTCTTCTGAAGCATGATCCTTCAGCTTTAGATTTAAGCAACAACTCGCCTGTATATTGTTTATTTTATACCAACTTCAAATTAAACTGTTTTTTCTTCTGAAGCATGATCCTAAATAATACAAACATTAATAAGTGGTATGTTATTGGGTCCCTTTCAGACCGAGTATAATAATTGATATAAAAAGTGATAAAAAACATCAAAACAAATATTCCATTAGATTAAAAGTAAAAGTAGAGTCTGTTTACAATAACGGTGAATCATTTATTCAGTATGAGACGCACGATGATTTTGCCAATAAAAGCTTGAAATTGTGCTTGGGGATATGTCGAAACAAAAAACATGTTTTTTTCATGTTTTTGCTAAATGTAGCCATCTAACTGGTAATTCTTGACTACATAACACGGCAAACTCAACTCATTGGTACTAACCCAACGTGCTTTTTCCCGCTTGGAAACATTTTCCTTATGTGGCTATAATTTGAGCATTTGGGACCAAACACGCGTGCACCTCAATCTGTTTAATATATTGCACATGTTGTCAAAAACGAGTTGTCCGATAATGAACAAAAAAAAAAAAGGTTACTTCTCAATGACTTTGTGAATTTCAAAGCCGTTGCATTCAATGCCTTAATTTCTATATCAGTAATGAATATTTAGATTTCAGAAATCTTAAAATCTAAAATTTGAAATGTGTTGAACATGAAACCGTACACATTCAAGGCATTGACAAGGCTTTCTGAGATTTTGACACATGCGTAAACTTGACCGAAAATGAAAACTCGGAAGATTTTACCTTCAATTTGTGTATGTGTATTATGGGTAGATAGTGCCTTGCTTTATTACCAACCAATAAAAAAGAACTTTTTTCCCAGATAAATCGGCGTGTTAGACTAGAGTTTGCCAAGGCATACTTAAACTGCATTATGGCAAAATAGCAAGTTGTGCTCTTCTCTGATCAGTCCATATTTAATTTGAAGGGATCTTACCGATTTTGTACAGGTCAGAAGGTGAACGTCTAAATCCTTGTATAAAACGTAGTAAAGCATATTGGGGGGTAAAATTACTGTCTGGGGATGTTTTTCAGTCAAGGACTTGGATCAATTTTCAAGATAAAAGGCATAAAGTATCGTTTCATGTATTGGGAGATTCTTAAAATGGCATACTTCCCTTTGTGGACGTAATTATATCGTTTCGATGAATCGTCCAACATGATAACGATCCTAAAGATAGCGCTTAATTTGTAAAGAATAAGCAAAACGAAAACCATATTTCATATAACCATATTTAATTGAATCCATATTTCTAGCCGCACTTTTGACATTTCTATTCAGTAAGGTTTGCCATTTCATGATGGAAAGATATACGAGCCAACAACGAGTCGAAATTATTAAAATTTACTACCGATATTCGGAATCAGTGGCCTCAACGTTAAGAGCACTACGTCCAATTTATGGTCGTCATAATCATACTAGCAGATCAACAATTGAGCGTTTAGAGGAAAAATTTGAATCCACAGACACAGTACAAAATGTTCCCATGCCAGTGAGACAAAGAAATGCCCGTAGTTTCGAGAATATTGCTGCCGCTGAGGCTTCAGTTGCAGAAAGCTCAAATGTGTCTCTCACACGTCGTTCTCAAGCATTGGGCATCTCTGTGAAGTCGTTGTGGCGAATTTTGCGAAAAGATCTTGGCCTACATCCTTACAAGATTAAATTGACGCAAGAACTGAAGCCGCTTGACCACCAGAAGCGTCGAATGTTCGTGAATTGGGCTGAGCAACAACTTGAAAATGATTCGGATTTTCATCGAAAAATCATCTTCAGCGATGAGGCTCATTTCTGGCTGAATGGCTTCGTCTATAAACAAAATATGCGGTAATGGTCAGGCAGCAATCCACACGTACTCCATGAGTTACATTGCATCCCGAAAAAATTACGGTTTGGTGTGGTTAATGGGCCGGTGGCGTCATTGGGCCGTACTTCTTCCGTGATGTTGAAGACCGGCACGTTACTGTGCATGGCGATCTTTACCGTTCAATGATAACCGAATATTTTTGGACCCAATTGGATGGTATGAACTTTGAGGACATTTGGTTCCAACAGGTAGGGCGCCACAAGCCACACAGCGAATGTCACAATCAATTTATTGGAAACCAAGTTTGGAGAACGTGTTATCTCACGAAATGTTGAGATCCGAATGGGGAAATCCTCGAGCAGATATTTCGGTATTGCGATATTTCGGAATATATGTACTAATGTACTACACCATTTTGTCTCGTTGGAAAGAATATTTGACTATGAAAATTTAAATAAATATTTTTGGGTTTAAAATTTACTAGTCAAAGGCGAATAATAACGTTGCTAGCTTTGCCAAATTTTAAACCGATTACGTAATTATTTCAATGGTTACGAAGAAAAAATCTTTTTATTATAGCCAAACTAGAATCAAGCGTTCGTTCGCACCGACTTTGACATATTCAATAGAAACAATGAACTCTTATGAGGCAATCTTAAATGTTACCTCAGGTTTCGTGATAACCTCAGATCGTAAATATCGTAAGCCTGAGCGAAATGCCCGAATAGATGTATTTTCTATTTTGGTGGTGCTCTGACATCTTATACCAGTAATGCCATATTGTGGGCGAAAATCTTTTCGTGGACATTTGCAAGAAAAAATTAAGCTAAAATAAAGAAATATTCCATATAATTTTACATTTCTGAAATTAAAAAAGCAAATAGTAATTCCTTAGACCTGTAGAAACTAAAAATGTGTTTTTGCGATTAACTTTATTAATAAATGCAACGACAACAGTAACAATACAAATCATTGTAAATTTCACTCTAGTAAACAACACTATTATATACGAAAGTAAATGAAAAAAGATAAGCTTTTTTTAATAAATGAGCTCCATTAGTTTTAGTGAAATATTAAAAGATTACAAAGGGGACAAAAAATATAGTTCCTCTTTCGTATAGCATGATTTTTATCCCTTCTAAATTCAATGAGTTTGATGGTGACATCACGTCTTTTGTTTCCTTCACACTCAATTGCAAAAAGAGTCAGGAACAAAGAGTCATTGTGTAATAGGGGTCTATAATCGTGTACTATGTATGGAACTTTAATTCGGAATGGGAATTTGTTTCCGACTTTTATCTTTTTCGTATCGAGAACTCCATTGTGACACTTTGACGTTTCCAAAATTTAAAAAAAGGTCCAACGTCCAACGATGGTTCAAGTATGTGATAGTGGCCAAATAATTTAATTTACATGCTTAAAACATCGATAAACTTCGCAGTTAATCCACTGAAATCAGTGGGCCAAATTTGTTTATATTTGTCAGATTCTGGTAGCTTTTTTTGACACTTCAGAACTACAAATTAAAAATGATTTCAAAGTTAACAATTTCACCCACAAAAGCAAATACATACTGAACTTTAGAGGGCACTAGTTTATAATGTATATTAACTTTTGGGACACATTGTGATTGTAAAAAACTAATTTAGAGAAGTTTATCCCTTTCCTTAAAGCACTGCTTTGCTCAATTGACACTTAAATTGATTTGATGTGAAATAAAATGAAGCACAAATTTAGTGTTATAGTTTTCCTTCCAATCAAAAAGAAAATCGATCTGGGTTGGTTCTTTATAGATTTTTAGATTAAATTGATTTTATTTACATTATATAATATACACAATTATTACACAATCATTTAGGCATGGCATTGCCGTCTGCCTGATTGACAAAATTTAAAAAAATACTGACAATTTAAATAAATAGATAAAGTTACAATTATTTTCTAGAAGTATTCAGCTAATATTTTGCTTCTATAATTAAGAGCTATTTTACAAAATTTGAACATCTTTGGTACATCTACTTCATTAAGGAAGTCTATCACTTCATTCTCGGAGAGAAAATCTCGCCCCAATGTATATCTTCTTGTTTCCCTTAAGACCGGGCACCTTCCGACAAAATGAAAAATGTTCTCTCGTTCTGCCAAGTTACACATATCGCAAATGATCGGTAGCTCTTCACGATGCGGAATAAAATTAAGATTTAGAAGCTCCCCTCTTAGTCGAAACATGCATGAGATTTGTTCGATACTCAAATCATCTCGAAAATAATTATTTTGATTGAGGTCATAATTTAGCCTGCTATAAATCACCCGATTTAAAGATCTTGACGCCTCTTCCCTGTACTTCTCTCTATATTTTTCATCCAGACGACTGATTAGATCATACATAGTCGACTTCCATGTATCCCGTTCGTTGATTGCTAACTCCACACCAGTTTCATGAGCCAGTTCTATCCACTCTGAACCATCCTGTCTTCCTTTGAATCGCTTGTAGAGCTGCTTTTTTCGGTAAGCGATTGGTAGGCATATTGAGCACTTTCAAAATGTAGTCCACTTGTAGTTTCAAGGTACTTATGAACAGTGGTGAAATACCTGTCTCCATTATTATCATATAGTTTGGGGTGCTTGGAGGAAGATGAAAAATTCGTTTTATGTAGAACCTGAGCAATTTTTCCACGGTTTCATACTTCTTTACTCCCCACACTGGAGCTGCATAAAAAAGAACAGATTCAGATACAGATTTGAAAATTTTATAACTATTTGCTGCTATGTGTAATGTTCTTATTATTAAAACATTTTTTCCATGCCATATTAATGGCGGTTTTCGCCTTTAACAACTTTTCGGTGAGATGCTTTTCCATGTTTAAATTCTTTGTGAAAAGGACTCCTAAGTATTTATATTCTTTGACAACATCTAATCTTTCGTTGTTAAAACACCATTGTTCGTTAGCGTTAGTTCTGCCTCCACCTTTATTGAATACCATTACCTTCGACTTATTCAAGTTAACAACCAGGTTCCATCTCGTGCAGTATTCAGAAAATTTGTTTATCATAAGTTGCAGCGATGCCGGAGTGTTGGCAAATAGAACTATATCATCTGCAAAAAGCAGAGCTTTGATAGTAACTCCAGCATAATCTACACCTCCTGGTAATGCTCTTGTTATGTCTTCAATAAATAATGCGAATAAACTTGGGCTTAGTGCACATCCCTGCTTGACTCCTGTCTTCGTTTGAAACCACTCAGATACATTTTTACCGTCCCAAACTGCTGCTCTGGTGTCCATATACAAATTCTGCAGTACCCTCCCAAACTTAAGCGACATTCCCAATCCAAACAACTTATACATTAGTGCATTTCGGTCGATTGTATTGAAAGCGGCTTGGAAGTCTACGAAAAATGTATATAGTTTTTTATTTCTTGTTAGGAACGAGTCAGCGATGCTTCTAAGCATAAGGATATGGTCTATGGTTGAGTACCCAGATCTAAGCCCAGCTTGAGACTCACTTAGTAGTTGATTTGCTTGTATCCATGCGTTCAATCGCTTTAAAAGGATTGACGTAAAAATTTTATAGGATGCGTTTAGAAATGAGATCCCTCGATAATTTGCTGGATCTTCGATACTGCCTTTTTTGTGGATCGGGAAGATCAAGCCATCCTTGAACTGCTGTGGTGTAATTCCATGTTCTAAAATTTGGTTAAACATTATCCTAAGGTTTTTACGCAGTTCATCAGTACCATATCTATAGAACTCCCTTGGTATTCTATCCGAACCAGCCGCTTTTTCATCTGATAATTCATTTGCTGTGAGCTGAACTTCTTCTTGGGATATGCTAGAATCCAAAATGCCATCATAAAAACCAGGTTGAGCATATTGTATAAGATTTTCACTAATAGAGGTTGGGTTAAGCAATTGACTGAAATGGGCTTGCAATCTTTTCGAATTTAGTCCGCTACTAATAATATATTTTGTGTCATTTAGTTTCCGGGCCAAATTCCAAAATTGGGATGAACTTTTGCACCTAGCTAGTTGGAGAGCCTGATGATCGTAATATTTTTTCTTTTTTTTTGACAAAGCTCTTTATATTTTTGATTGTAATCAATGTACACGTTTTTCGCGAAGGAAAGAAGACGGTCATCAGACCGTCTAAACTCATTAAGCCAAGCGTATGAAAGGTTCCTCGCATGCAGGCAATCTCAATCTTTATCAAACCATGGTTCTCTAAAAGTCTTGTTCCGTTGAGAATAACTGTTCGGTTCACGATATGCTCCTTTTATACATATTTCGATAGTGTTTAAACTGCATTCGTTTTAATCTAGCAGAAGTGTATCCAACTGTCTTTTATAGTTCGAAGCAGTTGAATTTCTCCATTGCAGTTTAGGCAAAAGTCCCAAATCCAAATATTCTTCATATTCTCTTTTTCCACATTCAAGTGACACCACAATCGGCATATGATCGGAATATGGTCTTTTTTGTACCTCAAAATTAGTTATACATGCAATACACACATTGCATAGTTTTAAAATTCCAACAATTTCCTTTTAACCGGATGGATTGTGTAACATGGATTGATTTTATTCTATCTGCCCCCAAAGCGAGTGAATAGATGTTTACACAGCAAAAGCATTTAAAATCGTAGTCTAATTTTTATGTATTCACCCTATTTCAACCAATCTATGAAATTGATTTGATATGAAGCAAAATTTTGGAAATACCTGTTTAGCAGGAAAGCCATCCCCTAAGTAGAATACTCTGTTTACCAGTTTCACCTTTTACCTACATATAAAGATGAATCTTGAAAAATATCTTATTATGTTAATTTTATACCAACTTCAAATCAAACTGTTTTTTTCTTCTGAAGCATGATCCTTCAGCTTTAGATTTAAGCAACAACTCGCCTGTATATTGTTTATTTTATACCAACTTCAAATTAAACTGTTTTTTCTTCTGAAGCATGATCCTAAATAATACAAACATTAATAAGTGGTATGTTATTGGGTCCCTTTCAGACCGAGTATAATAATTGATATAAAAAGTGATAAAAAACATCAAAACAAATATTCCATTAGATTAAAAGTAAAAGTAGAGTCTGTTTACAATAACGGTGAATCATTTATTCAGTATGAGACGCACGATGATTTTGCCAATAAAAGCTTGAAATTGTGCTTGGGGATATGTCGAAACAAAAAACATGTTTTTTTCATGTTTTTGCTAAATGTAGCCATCTAACTGGTAATTCTTGACTACATAACACGGCAAACTCAACTCATTGGTACTAACCCAACGTGCTTTTTCCCGCTTGGAAACATTTTCCTTATGTGGCTATAATTTGAGCATTTGGGACCAAACACGCGTGCACCTCAATCTGTTTAATATATTGCACATGTTGTCAAAAACGAGTTGTCCGATAATGAACAAAAAAAAAAAAGGTTACTTCTCAATGACTTTGTGAATTTCAAAGCCGTTGCATTCAATGCCTTAATTTCTATATCAGTAATGAATATTTAGATTTCAGAAATCTTAAAATCTAAAATTTGAAATGTGTTGAACATGAAACCGTACACATTCAAGGCATTGACAAGGCTTTCTGAGATTTTGACACATGCGTAAACTTGACCGAAAATGAAAACTCGGAAGATTTTACCTTCAATTTGTGTATGTGTATTATGGGTAGATAGTGCCTTGCTTTATTACCAACCAATAAAAAAGAACTTTTTTCCCAGATAAATCGGCGTGTTAGACTAGAGTTTGCCAAGGCATACTTAAACTGCATTATGGCAAAATAGCAAGTTGTGCTCTTCTCTGATCAGTCCATATTTAATTTGAAGGGATCTTACCGATTTTGTACAGGTCAGAAGGTGAACGTCTAAATCCTTGTATAAAACGTAGTAAAGCATATTGGGGGGTAAAATTACTGTCTGGGGATGTTTTTCAGTCAAGGACTTGGATCAATTTTCAAGATAAAAGGCATAAAGTATCGTTTCATGTATTGGGAGATTCTTAAAATGGCATACTTCCCTTTGTGGACGTAATTATATCGTTTCGATGAATCGTCCAACATGATAACGATCCTAAAGATAGCGCTTAATTTGTAAAGAATAAGCAAAACGAAAACCATATTTCATATAACCATATTTAATTGAATCCATATTTCTAGCCGCACTTTTGACATTTCTATTCAGTAAGGTTTGCCATTTCATGATGGAAAGATATACGAGCCAACAACGAGTCGAAATTATTAAAATTTACTACCGATATTCGGAATCAGTGGCCTCAACGTTAAGAGCACTACGTCCAATTTATGGTCGTCATAATCATACTAGCAGATCAACAATTGAGCGTTTAGAGGAAAAATTTGAATCCACAGACACAGTACAAAATGTTCCCATGCCAGTGAGACAAAGAAATGCCCGTAGTTTCGAGAATATTGCTGCCGCTGAGGCTTCAGTTGCAGAAAGCTCAAATGTGTCTCTCACACGTCGTTCTCAAGCATTGGGCATCTCTGTGAAGTCGTTGTGGCGAATTTTGCGAAAAGATCTTGGCCTACATCCTTACAAGATTAAATTGACGCAAGAACTGAAGCCGCTTGACCACCAGAAGCGTCGAATGTTCGTGAATTGGGCTGAGCAACAACTTGAAAATGATTCGGATTTTCATCGAAAAATCATCTTCAGCGATGAGGCTCATTTCTGGCTGAATGGCTTCGTCTATAAACAAAATATGCGGTAATGGTCAGGCAGCAATCCACACGTACTCCATGAGTTACATTGCATCCCGAAAAAATTACGGTTTGGTGTGGTTAATGGGCCGGTGGCGTCATTGGGCCGTACTTCTTCCGTGATGTTGAAGACCGGCACGTTACTGTGCATGGCGATCTTTACCGTTCAATGATAACCGAATATTTTTGGACCCAATTGGATGGTATGAACTTTGAGGACATTTGGTTCCAACAGGTAGGGCGCCACAAGCCACACAGCGAATGTCACAATCAATTTATTGGAAACCAAGTTTGGAGAACGTGTTATCTCACGAAATGTTGAGATCCGAATGGGGAAATCCTCAAGCAGATATTTCGGTATTGCGATATTTCGGAATATATGTACTAATGTACTACACCATTTTGTCTCGTTGGAAAGAATATTTGACTATGAAAATTTAAATAAATATTTTTGGGTTTAAAATTTACTAGTCAAAGGCGAATAATAACGTTGCTAGCTTTGCCAAATTTTAAACCGATTACGTAATTATTTCAATGGTTACGAAGAAAAAATCTCTTTATTATAGCCAAACTAGAATCAAGCGTTCGTTCGCACCGACTTTGACATATTCAATAGAAACAATGAACTCTTATGAGGCAATCTTAAATGTTACCTCAGGTTTCGTGATAACCTCAGATCGTAAATATCGTAAGCCTGAGCGAAATGCCCGAATAGATGTATTTTCTATTTTGGTGGTGCTCTGACATCTTATACCAGTAATGCCATATTGTGGGCGAAAATCTTTTCGTGGACATTTGCAAGAAAAAATTAAGCTAAAATAAAGAAATATTCCATATAATTTTACATTTCTGAAATTAAAAAAGCAAATAGTAATTCCTTAGACCTGTAGAAACTAAAAATGTGTTTTTGCGATTAACTTTATTAATAAATGCAACGACAACAGTAACAATACAAATCATTGTAAATTTCACTCTAGTAAACAACACTATTATATACGAAAGTAAATGAAAAAAGATAAGCTTTTTTTAATAAATGAGCTCCATTAGTTTTAGTGAAATATTAAAAGATTACAAAGGGGACAAAAAATATAGTTCCTCTTTCGTATAGCATGATTTTTATCCCTTCTAAATTCAATGAGTTTGATGGTGACATCACGTCTTTTGTTTCCTTCACACTCAATTGCAAAAAGAGTCAGGAACAAAGAGTCATTGTGTAATAGGGGTCTATAATCGTGTACTATGTATGGAACTTTAATTCGGAATGGGAATTTGTTTCCGACTTTTATCTTTTTCGTATCGAGAACTCCATTGTGACACTTTGACGTTTCCAAAATTTAAAAAAAGGTCCAACGTCCAACGATGGTTCAAGTATGTGATAGTGGCCAAATAATTTAATTTACATGCTTAAAACATCGATAAACTTCGCAGTTAATCCACTGAAATCAGTGGGCCAAATTTGTTTATATTTGTCAGATTCTGGTAGCTTTTTTTGACACTTCAGAACTACAAATTAAAAATGATTTCAAAGTTAACAATTTCACCCACAAAAGCAAATACATACTGAACTTTAGAGGGCACTAGTTTATAATGTATATTAACTTTTGGGACACATTGTGATTGTAAAAAACTAATTTAGAGAAGTTTATCCCTTTCCTTAAAGCACTGCTTTGCTCAATTGACACTTAAATTGATTTGATGTGAAATAAAATGAAGCACAAATTTAGTGTTATAGTTTTCCTTCCAATCAAAAAGAAAATCGATCTGGGTTGGTTCTTTATAGATTTTTAGATTAAATTGATTTTATTTACATTATATAATATACACAATTATTACACAATCATTTAGGCATGGCATTGCCGTCTGCCTGATTGACAAAATTTAAAAAAATACTGACAATTTAAATAAATAGATAAAGTTACAATTATTTTCTAGAAGTATTCAGCTAATATTTTGCTTCTATAATTAAGAGCTATTTTACAAAATTTGAACATCTTTGGTACATCTACTTCATTAAGGAAGTCTATCACTTCATTCTCGGAGAGAAAATCTCGCCCCAATGTATATCTTCTTGTTTCCCTTAAGACCGGGCACCTTCCGACAAAATGAAAAATGTTCTCTCGTTCTGCCAAGTTACACATATCGCAAATGATCGGTAGCTCTTCACGATGCGGAATAAAATTAAGATTTAGAAGCTCCCCTCTTAGTCGAAACATGCATGAGATTTGTTCGATACTCAAATCATCTCGAAAATAATTATTTTGATTGAGGTCATAATTTAGCCTGCTATAAATCACCCGATTTAAAGATCTTGACGCCTCTTCCCTGTACTTCTCTCTATATTTTTCATCCAGACGACTGATTAGATCATACATAGTCGACTTCCATGTATCCCGTTCGTTGATTGCTAACTCCACACCAGTTTCATGAGCCAGTTCTATCCACTCTGAACCATCCTGTCTTCCTTTGAATCGCTTGTAGAGCTGCTTTTTTCGGTAAGCGATTGGTAGGCATATTGAGCACTTTCAAAATGTAGTCCACTTGTAGTTTCAAGGTACTTATGAACAGTGGTGAAATACCTGTCTCCATTATTATCATATAGTTTGGGGTGCTTGGAGGAAGATGAAAAATTCGTTTTATGTAGAACCTGAGCAATTTTTCCACGGTTTCATACTTCTTTACTCCCCACACTGGAGCTGCATAAAAAAGAACAGATTCAGATACAGATTTGAAAATTTTATAACTATTTGCTGCTATGTGTAATGTTCTTATTATTAAAACATTTTTTCCATGCCATATTAATGGCGGTTTTCGCCTTTAACAACTTTTCGGTGAGATGCTTTTCCATGTTTAAATTCTTTGTGAAAAGGACTCCTAAGTATTTATATTCTTTGACAACATCTAATCTTTCGTTGTTAAAACACCATTGTTCGTTAGCGTTAGTTCTGCCTCCACCTTTATTGAATACCATTACCTTCGACTTATTCAAGTTAACAACCAGGTTCCATCTCGTGCAGTATTCAGAAAATTTGTTTATCATAAGTTGCAGCGATGCCGGAGTGTTGGCAAATAGAACTATATCATCTGCAAAAAGCAGAGCTTTGATAGTAACTCCAGCATAATCTACACCTCCTGGTAATGCTCTTGTTATGTCTTCAATAAATAATGCGAATAAACTTGGGCTTAGTGCACATCCCTGCTTGACTCCTGTCTTCGTTTGAAACCACTCAGATACATTTTTACCGTCCCAAACTGCTGCTCTGGTGTCCATATACAAATTCTGCAGTACCCTCCCAAACTTAAGCGACATTCCCAATCCAAACAACTTATACATTAGTGCATTTCGGTCGATTGTATTGAAAGCGGCTTGGAAGTCTACGAAAAATGTATATAGTTTTTTATTTCTTGTTAGGAACGAGTCAGCGATGCTTCTAAGCATAAGGATATGGTCTATGGTTGAGTACCCAGATCTAAGCCCAGCTTGAGACTCACTTAGTAGTTGATTTGCTTGTATCCATGCGTTCAATCGCTTTAAAAGGATTGACGTAAAAATTTTATAGGATGCGTTTAGAAATGAGATCCCTCGATAATTTGCTGGATCTTCGATACTGCCTTTTTTGTGGATCGGGAAGATCAAGCCATCCTTGAACTGCTGTGGTGTAATTCCATGTTCTAAAATTTGGTTAAACATTATCCTAAGGTTTTTACGCAGTTCATCAGTACCATATCTATAGAACTCCCTTGGTATTCTATCCGAACCAGCCGCTTTTTCATCTGATAATTCATTTGCTGTGAGCTGAACTTCTTCTTGGGATATGCTAGAATCCAAAATGCCATCATAAAAACCAGGTTGAGCATATTGTATAAGATTTTCACTAATAGAGGTTGGGTTAAGCAATTGACTGAAATGGGCTTGCAATCTTTTCGAATTTAGTCCGCTACTAATAATATATTTTGTGTCATTTAGTTTCCGGGCCAAATTCCAAAATTGGGATGAACTTTTGCACCTAGCTAGTTGGAGAGCCTGAGTTTCGTAATATTTTTTCTTTTTTTTTGACAAAGCTCTTTATATTTTTGATTGTAATCAATGTACACGTTTTTCGCGAAGGAAAGAAGACGGTCATCAGACCGTCTAAACTCATTAAGCCAAGCGTATGAAAGGTTCCTCGCATGCAGGCAATCTCAATCTTTATCAAACCATGGTTCTCTAAAAGTCTTGTTCCGTTGAGAATAACTGTTCGGTTCACGATATGCTCCTTTTATACATATTTCGATAGTGTTTAAACTGCATTCGTTTTAATCTAGCAGAAGTGTATCCAACTGTCTTTTATAGTTCGAAGCAGTTGAATTTCTCCATTGCAGTTTAGGCAAAAGTCCCAAATCCAAATATTCTTCATTTTCTCTTTTTCCACATTCAAGTGACACCACAATCGGCATATGATCGGAATATGGTCTTTTTTGTACCTCAAAATTAGTTATAATTGAATCCCATTCCCAGCTGGCAAGGCTATAATCAATGATGGAACTCCCCTGTTTGCTAACAAATGTGAATTCTCCTTGTAAATCTCCTACAAAAGTACCATTCTGGATTCTGAATCCGAACGAGTTACAGAAGTCGAGCAGCTTTGAACCCCTTGTATTTTTGGTTGTATCTTTTGAGTTTCTGTTGCGCCTTCTTTCGTTGTCAGCACCACCTTCATTTCCTATTCTCGCATTCAAATCTCCGACGATCAAAACATTGTCCATGTCTCCACAAGCTATAAACTTATTTTTGCGAAATCCGCTTCCCAATGGTTGCAATTGATATAAGCTGGTATTATACGAAACATTTTCCCATCAATTTCTAAATCCAAACAAATATTTTCTCCAAAATGTTTAAAATCGCAGTTGATGTTATCAAAATCTTTTCTGAAGCCGAAAATGCATCCTCCACTCGCTCTTCCTTTCGCATGACTCTTTATAGCTGGTATTATTCTAATATTGTAGTTTTTGAATTTATCTTCATGTTTCACAAAATTTTGATAAGATAAATATGTTTCGTACAAAAAAAAATTTCAAATTGGTTAATAAAACTAAAAAAATCTATAAATATGCACTTATTATTAAGCCCTGCCACATTATATGACAATATTTTTTATTCTTTAAATTTTTCTTTTTATTATTCTTATTTTCTAAATTAATTTGGTTGACATTATTTAATAGGCAGACGCCATTATCGGTAAACATTAGTTTGGGCCATCAGAGATGGCGCGTGTGAATCTTTTACTTCGAAAATTTTTCGACGACCAGGAACGCACTCCACCGAAATCTCATTTACCAACTGGTCAAGCACATGATACAACTAAACATATAACGCCGTCCTGTTTTCTTTTTGTTTCGTTCTGCGCACCTACGTCATCGACGCACAATTTTCCCTGATATTTTAGTTCTTTTTATAATAAAAATGTGTGTTCAGGATCCTAAAAACAAGTGCATTGTTTTGAGGAAATGATATTCCATATTAAATTAATAGATTTTAGTCAAAAAATCTTTGTTTTATTAACCTCGGAGAAAATATTTGTGTGCGTCGATGACGTCATTTTATGTGAATGATGCGCAATGCGCTATCTTATTTAGTTGTATAATGGGTCTAACAACTGGTCTCCGCGCATGCCGTCACATTTCAAGTTGTTTTCGCTGTCAAAGTAAAACGATTTGCCTTCAACCGCCAATGTTTGTCCTCGGATTTGTGTTTTTAGGTTCTTGTTTTTAGCAAATAAATCTGTTTTTAACTTGATTATAAGTCTTCTTCTGGCTCGTGCAGATGCGGGTAGATCTCCGTGCATAGAAATTCCGGTGTTCCGTAAATTAATTGTTGATTTTAGGAACGTCCAACGTCCTCCCTTCGGTTAAGCCTTACGATGACATTCGCTATGTTGTTGTTTTTTGAGCGCAACACTCTTGTTGTGGCAATAATGTTTCCGTCGTTAGATTGCAACAGATCCATGCATCCATGGTTCTTTATATGCTAAAAATATAATTTTAACATTTTTCTTATGCAATGTATATTCAAATGCAATTACTCTTAGCAATCTTATATCACCATGAAAGTAAGTACATGGGACCCACTCGTACAATTTATTTTGAAAATTCGTTCATCGAGAAAGCCTTTTAAATACTTTTTTGTGTATAACTAACGGGTGATTTTTTAGTTGGTTTGGTTTTGGCAACACTGGTTTTTACAGCTGACGTGTGTTTAGTACCTTGTGTCACTGTCAAACAGCTTCAGTTTGGTTTGCAATTTAACCATGGATCGTCTTACAAATGAACAACGCTTGCAAATTATTGAATTTTACTATCAAAATTCGTGCTCGGTTCGAAATGTTCATCGCGCGCTGCTTCCATTTTATGGTCGGCATTCTCGACCTTCTGAGCAGTCTATTCGGAAGATTGTGACCAAATTTCGCACCAAATTTACTTTGTTGGACATTAAACCACCAACACGTTTACGTACTGTGCGTAGTGAAGAAAATATTGCGGCCGTATCAGCTAGTGTGACAGAAGACCGCGAAATGTCGATTCGGCGCCGTTCCCAGCAGTTAGGCCTTTGTTACAGCACTACGTGGAAAATTTTGCGGAAGGATTTGGGCGTAAAGCCTTTTAAGATACAGCTGGTGCAAGAACTAAGGCCAGCCGACCTACCACAACGCCGAATTTTTTGTGAATGGGCTCTTGGAAAGCTGGCCGAGGATCCGCTTTTTTATCGAAAAATTGTGTTCAGCGATGAGGCTCATTTTTGGTTGAATGGGTACGTAAATAAGCATAATTGCCGCATTTGGAGTGAAGATCAGCCAGAAGCATTGCAACAGCTACCAATGCATCCCGAAAAAGCCACTATTTGGTGCGGTTTATGGGCCGGCGGCATTATTGGGCCATATTTCTTCAAAGATGATGCGAATCGCAGCGTTACTGTCAATGGTGAACGCTACCGAGCGATGATAACAAACTTTTTTTGCCCGAAATGGAAGTTCTTGACTTGCATGATATGTGGTTTCAACAAGACGGTGCCACATGCCACACAGCACGCGAAACAATGGCGCAATTGCGAGGCGAGTTTGGTGAACAGTTAATTTCACGTTTCGGGCCGGTCAATTGGCCGCCTAGATCGTGCGATTTGACACCATTAGATTATTTTTTTTTGTGGGGGTATGTCAAGGCTAATGTCTATAGGGATAAGCCCGCTTCGATTGACGCACTGGAAGCCAACATCCATGCATTCATTCGTGAGATACCGGCCGATATGTGTGAAAGAGTATGCCAAAATTGGACTCAGCGGATGGGCTACCTGAGACGCAGCCGTGGTCAACATTTGCATGAAATTATCTTTAAACATTAAATTGCAAAATTCAAACTATCGATTCAAATAAATATTTCATTAATTTTTTCGAATTTTTTGTTTTTTTTTTTTTTAAAGTTCTAAACCTCTTAAAAAATCAAATCATAAAGGTACTCGACGGAACTGCACCTCAGCGGAACTGCACGGCAGCTGAACTTCAAAATGTATTTTGTATGAAATTGTATGAGCTATATCGCACTAAACGACCACTACTCATCTTCGCTGCGAAATTAAATCGGTCAGGAGATCAAATAATCATTTTGTTGCTTGGTCAAACGTATTAGTAATACCATCACAATGACACTACTAATGGGTTCCAGCTAATATATACTGTAGCGTAGTGAGATATATCAAAAAAGTGCCGAATAGTGCCGCGCTGGGAAGTGCCGTTCCGTGGAGTGTGATCTAACCTTAACAGAGACTTTCGGTCCACCTTTTCTGTGAAGAATTTTCAGAGTGTTAATTTAATGAAACAGAACTTTTATTCTGTCATATTCATATTCCGTTTTGCAAATTTTAGGGTCGCGCTTAATGATACAGATTATCGTTAAGTCGGTAAAAATACCATCAAAGCCCGACCGACCCAACGCGAGATTGTGATTTGGCCTTTATTGTGACACTAACCTTCATTTTGTTAGAACTTTTTTCCACGGTTATAGTTTCCTCCAGAGATTAGTTTTCTGAATCCTTGATTTGGATTTGAATGGATTTCGACAAAATTCTACATAGCTCAATACCTACCTTAGTTGTTAAGTTGTTTTCGGAAAAGGTTGATTTTTAGCATCCGGTTTTCTATTTTTTATTGAAAATTAATACTAAGGTAGTTAGATTTTGAAAAAAACTAATTTGAAATTAAATTTTTTTTAATTTCGAGTTTGATAATTAATTTTTCAAATACTATTTACTAATACAACTTTATTTAAAATGCAGATTAAAGAAGAAATGTCTGGCTTTTCAAAAAATTATAGCATGGCATTTAAAGTCTTACCGTTGTTTTTAAATATTTTTTCTGTTTAAAGTCAATTTTTTAGAAAATTTCCCGTTTCGCCTAAATGGGGGTAGATAGACCCCCTCTTCTTAACAATTTTTGTCTTGTCTTAACCTAACCTACTCACTACTTTAAACCAATCACCCTGTTTGGGTACCTAAAAGTATGTTGTATTTATATGCCCTTCTAACAAAGCCAAAACCCATAATAAACCCTTCTTTTGAGCAAAATCAAATCCATCAAAAATGCAAAAAACCAACATTCACAAAAAGTCTCAAAGAGCATATGAAAAATAAAATGCAGGAATATAAGAAAATAAACCCAATTAAAAAACCAATATTTGTTCTTTTCTCGCATGCTATATGAAGCAGGAATGGAAAATAATTGTGACTTTCATTCGACTGGCAAGCCAACTTACTGGCAAACTGATCCGTCGAAAATACCTGACCTAATCAATTTATTCATGGTAAAAGGAATACCATCTAACCGTATAGAAATTTCAGAGGGCTATGACCTCTTCTCAGATCATTCTCCCGTCGTACTCACTATGAGCGTAAGCCTTGTTAAAATTTAAAAACCACCCAGGTTAACAAACAGTAAAACCAACTGGGATGGATTTAAAAAAGATATCGAGGACAACATTGAGTTAAGGGTACCATTTCAAACGCCTCTTGAGCTTGAAGATGCAGTCGATACCTTTGTTGGTATAAAACAAAAAGCAGCTTGGGATAACACACCTTATCAAAGGCTTATGCCTCGCTATAAAGACATAAAATATCCGGAGGAAATAAAAGATTTTGTGAAAGAGAAACGAAAAGCACTTAAAAAATGGCAGCGAACCCGTGCCCCTCAACACAAAGCTTATTTAAATCGCTTGAGTAATATGCTAAAAACGGCGATATCGGATTTCAAAAACCTTGAAGTTGATAATTACCTTGAAGGTTAGACAGCAGGGAAAGAATCCAACTACTCACTTTGGAAAGCAATAAAAACAACGAAAAAGCAAAGCTTCCAGCGCCCCCGGTTAAGAAAAGCTAAAATTTATTGGCTAAAAGTGACAAGGAAAAAGCAATGGTATTCGCCGATTACTTAGAGGAACTCAACGAAAATATTAATATGAATTTTACCTCAAATGAAAAAGAGAAATAAGGAAGCTTAAGTCCAAAAAAGCTGCAGGATATGACTTAATTATGGCAGAAATTCTAAAAATGTTCCTCGCAAAGGGTTTATTAACCTCCTTTACATAATAAATACCGCTCTAAGGTTAGAATATGTTCCGAGCCAATGGAAAGTTGCGGAAGTCATAATGGTTTTGAAACCTGGCAAACAATCTCACGAAAAGAAGTCTTACAGGCCGATTTTGCTTCTTCCAATAATATCAAAAGTTTTTGAAAGAATACTACTCCTGCGACTGCAACCGATAATAGAAGAGAAACAATTAATACCTGAACATCAGTTCAGACTTAGAAGCAAGCATTCGACAATTGGTCAACTGACGTAATTGAGAGAGCTCTATAAAAAAAGAAAATCTGTTCGACTGTCTTTTTGGACGTGTCGCAGGCGTTTGACAAGGTGTGGGACGAAGGCCTCAAATTCAAATTAAGACAAGTTCTGCCTGAAGGACTTTACAACATTCTAAACGGATATCTAAATGAAAGACTTTCTCGTGTAAGACACGGAAATGACTATTCTGATTTCAAAGAAATAGTGGCTGGGGTACCACAAGGAAGTGTATTAGGTCCAATTCTGTACCTTATATTTACACGCGATATACCTCAAACTAAAATTACTATTGTAGCCATGTTTGCTGATGATACGGCAATACTAGCATTAGGCAAAACGATTAGCGAAGCTGCAATTAAATTAAAAAATGCTCTTAAAACATGACTTTACGTATAAAAAAATAAATAGATTACCCGTCTTTCTTAACACCGCTCATGTTCCATTTGCTAATGAGGCAAAGTATCTGGGAATGAGCCTGGACGCGAAATTAGAATGGAAGTTGCACGTGAAAAAGAAATGTGAAATACTAAAAAGTAAATTTAGAGATATGAACTGGTTACTCGGTAAATATTCAAAGCTTAGTATTGAAAATAAATTGATTTTATACCGACAGGTTCTTAAACTTGTTTGAACTTATGGTATACAACTTTGGGGTTGTACCTGCGATACAAACTTAAATAATTTACAAGCGTTTGAAAATAAATTGCTTAGGTCATTTGTAAATGCTCCGTGGTATATAAGAAACGAAGATCTTCACAGGGATCTCGGGATTCCTACGGTGCGGGACGAAATAAAATGTTTCGCGCGAAAACATACAAATCGACTATTAGACTATTATGTTTAAGTACTCTTAGATAACCCGAGCGTATTTAAAAGTATTTTTTAACATATATATTGTATGTTCTGATTTGCAAGCCCTCAAAGTTGAAAAATAATTTTACTCAAGTCGCGAACCGTATTTTCAGCAAATTTTGAGATGTTTTTTCCGAAGTTCCTTTAAATAAATTTTCTAGCTTCTTAAATAATTTAATTGGTCTATTTTCGATTATTAAAAAAAAATATTGATTATTTATAAAAGATACCTTCTGTAAGTAGCCTGAAGCTTTAGTACTAAAAAAATGCTATTTTTAAAAACTTTTTGATTAAAAAAAAAAAATGCCAAAAGATACCAAGAAAGTAAGTATGCCAGCATATGCTCCATACATTCATGTTAAACCACAGAAAAAATCAGCTGCAGATGCGTGCAGATGTGGAAGTTATGCTCAAAAATGTTTCAGTGAATCGGATTTCAAAAAACTTCGTCTTGACAATGGTGTTTACCAAAAAGTGCGGTATTAATTGTCAGAATGAACTGGTTAAGCCCATTATTTTAAGAAAAAATGTCAAACTTTATTTTAAAGTTAAAACAAAATTAATACATTGACCCAGGTCTGAGAATTTCGATTTTTGCGAAACCATTTATTTCTGCCTGGAAAATTTTTCAACTTTCAACTCAATTTTCTGGAAAACAACACACGAAAAATAATATAGTTTTATGATATTTTGAATTATATGATAGAGCTTAATACAAAATAAAGAAAAGGATTAGGTATAATCCCTTATTTTTTTTTTTATTTTTCGCTAAAATTAGGGCAGGTAAAAATAAAAAAAATGTATGGAGTGTATCCTCCATGTTGCCTACAATTTGCCATTTAAAGCATGGAGAACCAACAATATTAGAGATGCCATATTAGAGATGCTCAGAAGGAGAAAATTCAGGAGAAGAAATAATTAAAAGCTGTGCATTTCCTGTTGGATCGCTCTCTGAGGAAGCCCAAGAATGCCGAAATAAGGATTATAAAGCCTACTGCAGGTTTCATTCGAGAAATTTCAGCTGAATTGCGACGAATGAAGATGTGATGCATTATATACTCATATCCTCAGATCCAATAATAACAGATTTAAGGCCACAGGCAAAAAAGAAAATACTTCCAATCAGCGCAGACGCTAAAAACCTCATTTCAGCATTATACAATTACTACTTCATAATTGTTTTTTATTTATTTTTTGTATGTATTTATCTATTTACTTATTTAATTTTATAACATACATAGTTAATAATAATATTTTTTCAAAATAAAAAGTTAAGATTTTACTAAAAAAAACTTTTATTTAAATATAACATCAAAACCCTCAAATTTTATAAAAATGTCAATAACTTTTTTTCTAATAATTTTTTCTTGACCAAACTGACCAAGCATGTATAAGACTGATCTTAACATGTTGTGTCAAATTTCATTAAAATTCGTTTCATAGTTCAGATTTTAGAGACTTTTTTCCGCTCTCCCATACAAACATCAAAACCCTCAAATTTTAGAAAAATGTCAATAACTTTGTTTCTAATTATTTTTTTTCAACCAAATTTTGACCAAATATGTATAAGACTAATCTAAACATGTTTGCCAAATTTCCGTTGAACCGTTCAGACAAAACAGACTTTTTTCCGCTCTCCCATGCAAACCGAAACAATGTGCGCCGCGCCGTCTGCGAAGAACAAAACCTTCCGACTTGGGCGGTGGACAAAAAACCGCTTTAAAATCGCGGATTAAGCAGGAACTTTCACCGGAAAGCAACCTGCAACACGTTACTTAACTTCGTTAAAAATAAATTGCTAGATAATTTTCAATCCGTAAGTGGAGATGGTTTTAGTGTAGTATGAATCTCACACTTCTATGAACACGCGTTTTTCGGTCCTCATAGAGCCTGATATGCAGGTTTTGCACCTACCCACGGGAAAATAAATACAAAAAAAATATATCACAAATCTTACCTTTGAACGGTTTTATGAGTGCCAAGTTAGCAAAGCTACTTTGACGAATCGAAAAATGAGTATGTGGATAATTTGCCGTAAATTAGTTGTGACAATTTAGAATTTGTCATTCAAAGTTTTCTACGTTTTTTTGGGTGCTTTGCTAACTTGATATCAAGTTAGCAAGGCACCCTGTCGAAAATCAGTAAGAACTTGATATTTGATGTCGTAATAATTTGTCGTTTATTAGTTTTGAATTAGTTGTGACAAATTTAATTTGATCGTGCAATGTTTTCTTTGTTTTTGTTTGGTGCTTTGTTAACTTAATATCAAGTTAGCAAAGCAATATCACGGATTGAAAAATGGATAGGTGCATAATTTGTCGTGAATTAGTTGTGATAGTTTCGAATCAATCGTTCTATATTTTCTGTTTTTTTGGAAAAATGGTAAAATTTTCTAGAATATAATATTTTAGTGCTTAAAAATGTACCGTTAATTAGTCGTTATTTAGTTGTGAAAAAATCAATTTATCATGCGATGTTTTCTATGTATTTTTGAATTATTTGTTTTCAATGAGTGTCAAGTTAGCAAAGCAACTTCGACAAATCGAAAAATGGGTAGGTGGATAATTTGCCATTAATTGGTCGTTAATTTGGTGTGACAGTTTCGAATTTGTTGTTCATTGTTTTCTTTGCTTTTTTGGGTGCTTTGCTAACTTGACAAATGTTGAAAAGTGGTAAAAATTTCTTATACTAAATGTTTAGTTGTGAAAAATTTAATCTAATCGCGCTTTATTTTCTATGTTTTTTGTTTGCGTCCTTTACTAGCTTGATATCAAGTAAGCAAAGTACCACCTAAAAAAGGGGTAAGAACTGCTAATACCGAATGGTTTATTGTGTAATAATTTGTCTTTAACAAGTCTTTAATTAGTTGTGACATTTTAGAATTTGTAGTGCAATATTTTCTATGTTATTTGCACTCTTTGTTACCTTCACATCAAGTTAGCATATCACTACATCAAAAAGTGGTAAGAACACCGAATGATTAACGCCTTAATAATTCATGAATGCTTAGTCGTTATTAAGTTTTTATGATTTCAGATTTGTCGTTCTGTTTTCTGAAGAAGTGTTAAGATTTTCTAGACAAAACTTTTTATTACTTAAAGATTTTCAAAATTAAAAGTCGTAAATTAGTTGTGACAAAATAAATTTTCTCGTGCGAAGTTTTCTATGTACTTCCCTCATTTAACCCAATGAAAGCGTAATAAAGTATTAAACAGTTCAATATAATCAATTTTAAAGCATTTTTTTTCATATGAATTGAACCCAAAACAAAAAACATAGAAAACATTGATCGAAAATGATCAATTTGTCACATATAATCAATGAACAATTAAAGACAAATTAATCGAAATAAGAGTATTTCAATAGAACTTATAAGAACTTTTCTGGAACTCTTTGCTGATTTTATATGAATTTAGAAAAATAGAACAAAAACATAAATTTTCTAGAGCGATGTTTATGTTTTAATGTTTTTGTTTTATTTTTCTAAATTCATATGAAAGTTTTTACTGATTTTCGACCGAAAAAAACGTAGAAAACACTGTACCACAAATTCTAAACTGTCACAACTAATTAACGACTAATCAATGGCGAATTATCCACCTACTCATTTTTCGATTCGTCAAAGTTGCTTTGCTAACTTGACACTCATATCGGTTTTTAATCAACCTGCACCTTAAAAATGCATTTTTCACAAATTAGTCCAATCAAATCGTCATTTGACCTTGTGCGCAGAGGCATGGCCTGTTTTATTTTCATAAATTGATAGGGGCTTATGTGAAAGGCGTAAAACCAATTTTGTACCACCTAACAACTTTTTTTTACCAAAGTTATTGGTGCAAATGTGTTTTTTGCCATTTTTGGGGCTTTTGTGAATATCTCGGCTGCAGTATGTCGTAGAGAAAAAAATAAAATATGCATTTACTTATATATAATAACAATAGCTATTATATTATAAAAAAACTTATTTGTTTAAACAAATACATAAAAAGTTATAGAAAGTAATTTTTTGTTGTTTAAAAATCACTTTTTCGTGATTATTAAGAAAAAAGCTGATTTAATGATGAAGTTTTTATTTTATATCTGTAAATGAGCCCTCTACGACCAACGAAAACCGAGTAATAAATAAATGAACCTAGATAAATCAGTGCACCCACGCAATTTTATGTTTTTAAATTGTAATTAATATCTTAGACCCAGTATGTCGCAAAGTAAAAATTCAAAAACTTTATTGTTTATTGTTTATAATAACATTTTCTATCAACTTGCATTAAATTTATTTTTTATAACAAATAGGCAAAAAGTTATTGTTAGCTTAAAAGTTTTGTTGTCTTGCTTTTAATAACTAAATTAATTACGTTTCAGTTTACTGACGCTGTGTATAGCCTAGTAACAGCAGATTTTGTCAAAGAAAAAATTACAAACAGTCTAATAACTGGTTTGTACGTTGGCATTGAGGTGATCTATTATCTGAAAAAAGTCCTCAACTATCCGATGATTAGAAAGTCAGTTATAAAGGGTCAAAGGTCACGAAGTTTTAGAAAAATATAATGTATAGCTGAGGTAATTTGCCATTAAAAACTTCTTTCAAGTTTCTTCGTAACATTAATCGTTAAGAAATTATAGTACTTAAAACGCTAAACGCATATTATAGTCGTTCCCAAATTTGAGCACGTTTGTGCACGATATCAGAACATATCTTTCATTTAAAAATGTTTAAGATTTGTTTTCCATTTCAAGTCAAAATGGCTTCACGAGTAAATATTTTACCTACACTTAGATACATATATGTGTATATGTATATGCTTATTACTCAAAAAGGGGATCATCTTCGATTTTAAGGTTCGGAATTCTGAGATCATTTCCTACATAATTCTGAGATTATTTCCAACAAATCTGTATCCTAACCTTTGGAATACATTTAGTTGAAACTTTTCGCGTCCTTAATACCGCCCCCGCCGGTGCCGGCCGTGCCATGAGAAAGAGTCCCCTTCTAAAGTAATAAAACACTTGTATTGTGTGTGTTTCCTTCTCCAAGAATCCATAATTATTTTGCAGCACCAGCACTGGCCATATGAATCGTATTGTCCATTAAGGAATTATTTGCTAGATTTTGGCAATTTGGGGTTACAGTATTCTTTACATTTTTTGTTCTACATACAATCTAAATATACCAAAATGTAGGAAATTTAGTTTTCTAAAAAAAAGTTGGAGATAATTTTTTCTGTCAGATGAACAATAGGAGATTAAAAATGCTTAAAACTGTTTTTTTTTTCAAAAAAAAAAAAAATTACAGATTTTTGACAATAACTTTTCATTGGAAAGTGATGACGAAAATGTTAAGGGTGTAAGTTTTATAAAATTTTACCCTACGGCCAAGAGGAGCAAAGAAAATCGCATTAACGATTTGTAAAGCCTTTTTTCAAAATGGCGGCTAAAACCATTGTGAACAACATAATTTTTTCCCTTTTTATTCCATACTTAGGTAATACTAAAATCCAAAGACTTTTAGTCGAAAAACCTTAAATGACTTACAGTTAATTGACTGCAGTTAAGAGACTTAAAGACTACAATTTAAATCAGGCCAGTACTGAAGACATTATTGACTTAAAGACTTAAAGTAGTCACAAAGTACTGCAGTTAATTAACTTTTAGTCAACTGACTGCTTTTAATGACTGTACAGTAGAGTGGGATTGTAGAGTATGAGAGCTAGCGAGTAGACGTTTATTTTATCTGGCAATTTGTGAATCTCGTTAACTATCAATAAAGTGGTCAAAAAAAGCTGTGTTTGATTTTGAAAGTTTAATTAAGGCAACCACAACAATTTAACTTTCAATTCTAAGTGCAAAATCGTGCATAAACATAAAAAAAATAAGAAACAATACTTGACATTTTTCTTTTTTTTCTCTCATCTTTTTTTTACAAATGGACGACAAAAAAAACTCTTGGGAAGAAAAAATGGACGAAAAACTGCAAAAACAAAGTGAGTTTATTATATCCCTACTTGCTAAGAAAATGTCTCAAAGTGAAGCAAACATTAAACAAAAAATAGACATAGAGATTAGTGAAATAAAAAAGAACATCTTCGACATCAACAAGAAAGTGGATCATTTGGAGTCTTCGTTAACTGACACAAACAACGATATGCTATCTTTTAAAACCGAATTCGCCTCGTTAAAAGAAACACTTACCAATGTAAACAATGAGCTAACATCTGTCAAAGTAGAACTCTCCGAAAAAAATACTGAGCTTTCACAATTGCAAAATGTTTTACGCACTACCACTAATGAAATTAACACTATGAAAAGCTCACTACATATACAAGAAAACCGACAGGTTGCATGTGATGCTTTCTTATTTGGAATCCCGTATTCACCCGAAGAAAATTTGATCTCCGTTTTCAACACACTTTGTAATACCATCCAAATCACACCTCCAAATCTACACAATATTTTTCGCACTCGTCCTAAAAATTCGTCAAGAGATACTGCAATCATGATCAAATTCTTCTCAGCGTACGACCGAAACTTTTTGCTGACTTCTATTGCGGCGTTCCGAAAAAAAACAAATCGACAACTTTGTTTACGCGATGCTGGGTTTCTTTCTGACGTCTCTATCTACTTAAGAGAAAGCTTATCATCAAACAACCAAGTCTTGTTACGAAATGCACTGGAGATGAAGAAAAGCAAAAAACTAGTTTCAGTACACACGGCACGGGGATGTGTCTATGTAAAACGTCATCAAGATGAGCCAGCTGTTTTAATAGACTGCATTGACAAATTAGAAGGAGTTGCCAGATCAGGAAATGATAATATTATTAATAATCAATTGTAAATTCTCTTTTAAACCATTCACTTTTTCTTTTTTTATTTTTTATATCTTCAATTTTTATATAAGTATATATTTTTTTTTCTTTTATAACTCTTCAATTAATTAAAGAAAACGAATCTTACTTTTTTTAAGCTTTTAATTTAATTTAATATATTTTTGATTTTTCTTTTCTTTTTTTTTATTCTTTCTTTTATTATTCACTTACTTATTCCATCCAAAAGAGAATAAGTTGGGAAGAAGAATTGTAATTGAAATTTAATATAAATCAATTTTCATTGTTAGTTTGATTTTGTTGGTCCTACCGCAGCGTTTTTCATTCCTTAGTTTACGTTTCCTTAATTTGTATTATAATGGTCGTTAATGGAGCATTGCGTGCTATGATCCGAGTCTTGAGTTCTCAAAAAGATGGCCTTAAAATTTGTCTCTTAAATGCACAGAGCTTATTGCCCAAAATCGACGAATTCCGTGATTTATTTGAGGGGTCAAATATTGACGTCATATGCGTGACTGAAACATGGCTAGTTGAATGTTTGAGAGACCGTTTGTGTAGCTTGAAGGGATATAAGATTTTTCGCGTCGATAGGAAAGGTCGTGTGGGTGGTGGAGTTGCGATTTTTGTCAAGAATTGTATAAAGTGTAGACTTAAGTGTACTTCAACACCTGAAAGCGAAATCGAATATGTCTTTATTGAAATTTTAGGAGAGGAGGATAAGCTTATACTGGGCAACGTATACAGGCCAAATAGAAATATTGATATATCGCCTTTCATATCCTTAATGGCAGAAGTGTGCCTATATAGCCCCAATATTATTGTGTGTGGTGATTTCAATTCAAATATACTGGTAGATCATTCACTACTCAATGAAATGGCCACGTATGATTTAAATGCTGTAAACACCACCAACGCAACACATTTTTCAAATTATACATCTACTTTACTAGATATTTTTTGGGTGAGTAATTTGGGAAAAGTTAGATTATATGATCAGCTTTCTGCACCTGCCTTCTCAAAACATGATTTACTTTACATGACTTTTGATTATAAAGTAACTCCTGTCATGCAGAATATTCAATATAGGGACTTTAGACGTATTGATTATGCTTCATTGGAAGAAGATGTCCGAAATTTTAGTTGGAATGTAGTTCATTACCTACCCACTTCTCATCAGCAAATACATTTTTTTATTGAAGGCACTTTGACGCTTTTCAATAGACATGTTCCTCTTATTACAAGAAATATCACACCACTTACAAAACCATGGTTTTCGCATCGTGTTCGCCATCTTATTCTCCAACGTGATGAAGCGTACAGACGCTGGAAACGCTTTCGGTTACAGGAGCATTATAGCATATATCGCTTCCTTCGTAACAAAGTTGTCATGGCCGTACGCACCGATAAACGACAAATGTACTCTAACAAATTAAACCCATCCCTTAGTGGGCGAGAACTCTGGAATAATCTTCGCCAAATAGGAGTTGCCAAAAGCAAAAATAATTGTATTGATGAAATGGACAGCAACGAACTCAACAAGAAATTCATTTCTCTGCCGTCAACCCTTTCAGCTACAACTAACTCAACTTTTAGTCTCAGCATGAGAAACGACTTTTCTAATCTCGGTTTTTGCTTTAGGTCAGTTGATAGCTCCGAAGTAGTCGAAAGTATTCTTTCCATTAAATCGAATGCCGTTGGCCTCGATGAAATGAATCCTAAATTTCTCAAGATAATTCTACCTTACGTTCTGCCTTATATTTCTCATATTTTTAATACGATTTTAACTACAGGAGAATATCCCATGCAGTGGAAATTAGCAAAAATAATACCGGTTCCCAAAAATTCAAAGAATGATGAGCTTAGACCTATCGCTATTTTGCCTTTTTTATCTAAAGTCTTTGAAAAAATCTTGCAAAATCAAATGATCTCATTTATTAATGCTTCAAATTTTCTGACACCAAAACAATCTGGATTTCGAAAAGGATGTAGCTGTATAGCAGCTTTGCTAAAAGTAACAGAAGATATTCGTATAGCCTTGGACCAGGAAAACGTTAGTTTACTAATACTCTTAGATTACTCCAAGGCTTTTGATCTGGTTGATCATTCCGTTTTAAGTGAAAAACTTCTTCGATTTTTCAATTTTTCGACTTGCGCTGTTAAGCTTTTGCTCTCCTACTTGAGTGACCGAAAGCAGTCCGTTCATTTAAATAACGAATCGTCTGATCTTCTTCCAACACCACGTGGTGTGCCGCAAGGTTCTTCTGGGTCCTCTTTTGTTCTCGCTCTATGTAAATGAATTGCCATCTATAGTTAAATATTGCTCTTTAAAGATGTATGCCGATGACGTGCAACTTTATTATAGTTTTCCGATAGGGCTTATGGAGGACGGTGTGTGTAGAGTTAACGAAGATCTCGAAAGGATTTCTCATTGGTCCCAGCAAAATGGTCTTGTGCTGAATCCCAAGAAATCAACTTCCATTGTGATTTCTAGAAAACCGATAGATACTTCCTACTTTCCTCCTGTGATTTTGCAAAACACCACAGTTCCGTATGTTGAAACAGCGAGAAATCTTGGAGTGGTTTTCAATCGGACTTTAACATGGGGTAATCACATAAACAATGTTGTGGGTAGAACGTATGGTATTCTTCGAACTTTGTGGGCAACACAGTACTTCACCCCTCCAAGAGTTCGGATGCTACTAGCAAAAACACTGGTCGTGCCCACTCTGATCTACGGATGTGAGATTTATTCACATTGTGACTCTGTCAGTAAACGAAAATTAAAAGTCACTTTCAATAGTATAATTCGTTACATTTATGGACTACGCAAATACGATAGTATTTCAAATTTTTCGAAGTGTGTTTTAAATATGACTTTCGAGAACTATTTAAAGTATCGCGCCCTAACTATTCTCACTAACATTTTCCTGAACAACCAACCCCAGTATCTCAGCGAAATGATAAGCATGGCATCTTCGCAAAGAACAAGAATGTTGGTTCACCCACGCTATGCTTCCCTAACATCCGAGCGTCAATTTTTTATTTATTCTATTCGACTATGAAATTGCCTACCGCGCAGTTTAAGAGAAATGAATGACTCTGCGAAATTAAAGGACAAACTAAGAATTCATTTTTCTCAATTATAAATTACAAAACGACCTACAAACTTTATTACTTACAATATCTTCTGATCTTCCCCTAACTTGCTTTCTTCTTCTTTTTTTTCTTGCTTTAAGTATTTTTCCTTCAAATATTAACAATAGTTTATTAATACTCTTTTTATGCATTATATAATTGTTCCTTTTATTCTCTGCTAAAAAATGTCAATTTCTAGCTTTCATACAAATCATTGTAATCAATCATAGCTTATATCTAAGTTATAAGACCCTTTGTCTTAATGTATATAAGCATTTCATAAATAAATAAAATTGTAAATTGTAAATTGTAATTGTACAGTCCTGAATGTTAGTACTAATGACGACTGCTTATTTTGCAGTTACAGTACTCAGTCAAAGTATTAACTTAACAGGCAATTGTTAAGTTAATTAACTGTAACTTGCCTGGCTGCATTACCAGAGTACTTGATTTTTTACAGCTCTGTCGATGAAATTGTTCATTCCTTTAAAGAAAAACTGTAAATTCGTTTTGGCTCTAGCTCAATGTTAAGTTAACTTAAAGACGCAAATTTTAAAATGGAGTTATCATGTTTCTCCAAACTCAAAAGATATTTATGTCGTTTTTGATTGGATGTTTGGGATACTCCTTTTCTACTCCTTTTTCACTTCTATTACTCCAATTTTTCCATAAGCCGCAGGAATGAAACAGAACACAAAACCAAGCGGAAACGACATTTTATTCGTGACTGAGTGTCGGTTGTTTGAAATATTTTGTATTTTAAATGATAAAATGATAGAAAAAACTGGTAAAGGTTGACTGAAAATGTAATTTGAAATTCATTCTATTTCATTAAGTGTCTTCCATTAAGTGTCTTTCTGTCATTCTATTTCATTAAGTGTCGGCAATTCTCAATTTCGTTTGGCACATGGATTTGGCGCCCCTGGAGGCTGCTGCCCGGGGCACAGGCCCCAGTTTGCCCCCCCCATAGATCCGGGGCCGGGGCTACACAAATGTACATATTGAATGATTTAAAAAAGTAAATTTATCTTTAAAAACAGAACAAAACAAAAATTCATAAGGTCTTAAAATTTGTTCAAAAAATAAAAAAAATATATCGTATCAATAGATACGAGTAGCTATCATTGTTTTCTTTTTTTTTTTAATTGTCTGTTGACAAATGAAAACTGATTTTTCAAGGCCAAAGTGGGTAGATTTTATTTTAGGGCAGTAAATTTATTTTTTGAAATATTTTGAAAAAAGTTCAGTATCTACTGCAATAGCAGTAAAGTCACAACCCTGACTGTAAGCAGACCAACAGTCAGGGTTGGTTGGTTTTTCCCAAGCCAAAGGGGGACAGGCCCTGGACCGCACTCTGCGAGGGGCGGCAATTTTCAAAATTAAAAATAAATCAAAAAAAGAAACGAAAATCGAAATAATTTTGATGCTCAAAAATTGTTGCTTTTATGCATAATTTTAAATGGCGAATCTTCACTATTGCCTCAATAGTGACGGGTTTTTCGAGATCTTACTTACACTCTTGCCTTTGCTTACATACTCGTTAATACAGTCCTAGCACGCAGCGTTATGGCGAATAAACAGTAAGGTATGTATGGCTGGCATGCTACTTTCCTGCAACCCACTTCTGGGGCACACTATAGGAGACTTTGAATTTATCTTATATATTCAACTGAATTCATGAGGCAAACATGTTGGAATTGTTTTTACACTTTCACATCATAGGAAGGAAGGAAGGAGTTTTCTAGATTCTTGTGGCACGACAATGCACCAATTTTGGTCTAAGTGTGTCAGTTTACCGACAGCCACTTCTACCTAACCTTATCTATATATTCAACAATAATAAATTTACTGTATAATTTTGAGATTTTTAATGGTACTTTAGGTGTGGGCTTAAGTGCCAAATCCAAAAAGCAATGACACCCGCGATTCTTATTGCTTTTTTGTCGTGGGGGCTACTGCGTTTCAAAATTGAAAAAAAACCCGTGGGTGTCAACGAATGCTTTTAAAAAAGGTCGAGGAAAATAGCCACTTTTATCGACCTATTGATATTTTAATAAATATTATATTTGTATTTTTCCGATACTTTCTATCTTCCATTAATGTAAAAATATTATTTACAAACAGAAATACCTTAAAAAAGTCGAAATTTTTTCTGACAGTCATTCGTAACACAAGGAATTGTTCTCCGTGTAGTTACAGTTGCTTAAATGGTGATTAAGTTAAGGAGTGAAAAGACCAAAGTTTAGGTAAGGGAATAATTGTCAACATCCTTCCAAAAAATATGATCTGTCCATATATCGACTTTTAAATACAATAATTTAAGCAATTAAATGTTTTCTATCGTGATTATAAAAGTTGATCGATATTCAAAAATAAATTACAGGACTGGGTCGCACATACTTGCTTTTATATTCAAGAGGCTGCGTGTTGAGGAAAAATGTTTAAAAGTTTGAAAAACGAAATATACAGGGTGATTTATATAAGATGCACCAAAACGCTAGAGCGAGTTGGTTGGGTTAAGATAAGAAAAAAATGTATTGGGTTAGGGATTTATTTCCCATCGGTTAGGCAGGAGATGCAATTTTCTAAAAAAAGAAAATGACTTAAAACAGAAAAAAATATTTAAAAAGCGGTAGAACATACCTAATGCCATGCTTTACCTTTTTGGAAAGCCAGAAGTCTCTTCTCTTACTTGCATTCTAAATTAAGTTGTGTTAATGAATAGTTTTTTTTAAAAATTAATTTCAAAGCAGAAATTTTGAAATTTTTTTTCAAATTTCACACTTGTATTTTAAAAAATTTTTTTTTTAATTTAATTCTTACTAATTATTTATATAAAACTGGAAAGCTTAAATTTATCTTAGTTTTTTAAGAAATTAAAAAAAAATGTTAAAGTACTTTTTCCAAGAAAAACACTTTGTTTTTGGTTTTCCCAAGTTTGATCTTCTCAGGTCAATTATTAAATAAGCGGATTTTCCCTGTTTTATTTTTTATTGCAAACCATTCGGTGTTGAGTAAATAATATAAAAAAATAAGCTGGATTAACTAAATTTCATCTTCCTTTATTGAGGCATGAATTCAATGTAACAAAATTGACCTGTATGCCCACCTGTTATCCAAATAAAAAGGATTATCCAAACCAAATAAAAAAAAAACAAATATGTTTTACCTAATTACAAATGAATATGTATTGAAAGATACTGTCGCTACGGTTTAGCGGATAGTTTCAGTCGGGAAGCACAGAGATTGTACGCTGAAAAGTTCCCCAATAGGAAATCTTCCCGAGAGTAACTTGCCATCAGTTTTGTGTTGACGATTGGATAAGCAATTTAGAAATGAGTTAAAAAGAGAATGTCCTTCCATATTTAGTTGTGGTAAGGTAAAACAAACATATTTTATTTTATATTTATATGGTAAAGGTAATCCTTTTTATTTAGGTAACAGGTAGGCATGCAGGTCAATTTTGTTGAATTCAACAAATGCCTAAATAAATAAAATGCACGACTGTGTCGCACGTACTTGCTCTTATATTCAAGGCGATGAAGGTTTAAGAAAATTATATGAAAAGACATGGAAACTATGAGAGAAAAATGGTTAAATGCATAAAATAAGATATTTAAATTTGCTAAAAAGACTTTGTTGAGAGTTTGAGGTGAAAAAAAGAACGCTATCTTAATTCTTTATTGAATATGAATGTGTGGACAAAAAAAGTTTAATATCGTTGGAGCAGTTTTTTTTTTTAACTTATTTTTTATACATATATAAAATTCTTTAAAAAATTTTGAGGAAAACTTTTGGTATCCAAATTTTAAGTATTTATTTATGTTTATATAAAAAAAATTGAAAAAAAATTGTCAACCCATTTTTGAAATAAGGAATTTTCAAAAAAAAAATTGAAACTTTTTTTCAAAAATTCAAAAACTTTTTTTTGGAAAATTTTCATATGCAATATTTTTTAATCTTATTAGAAATTTGTGCTTACAAAATTAATCAAAATGTTCTATGAGAGGTATTTTAACATTTGCTATTTGTAAATTTTTATACCTTATGGTACAAGATCAAACTAATTTAGCCTCCAAAAAAGTCTTATCGTAGGTTAATCGTAGGAGCCGTTTCAAAGAAAAATATATTTTAAACTGTTTTTATCATTTGTATGAAAGGTACCGTTAGTTTTTCATAAAAATAAAATTTTTGCTTAAAATACTTTAGAATGTAATAAAAAAGTTTTATAAAATTCGATCTTGTAGTTTTCAAAATATTTTATTTTCAAAAAAAAATTAGTATTTTTTATAAATCCAAAAAAAACTATATTTTTAAATTTAAGTACACACAAATATTTAAAGTTTTTGGAAGCCTCTGTGTAAAGAAAATTATAGAAATTAGTCAAAAGGTAAAAAATTGTTCTTCGTTGGGTACCATTAATTTCCATTTTTTGAAAAATGGTTTTCCACCCAAAGGAAGTCTTCCTAAAAGTAATTTATTGAATTTTTTTTAAGAAAATTTGCTGAGCCGTTTTCGAGAAAAATACGATTATGTACAATATTGGTCCTAAAAAAAATTTGAAAAATGTGTGGGCATAATCACCATAGTGGTTTTCACTATGTAACAAGTTTGAACAAAATCGATCGGGCCGTTTAGACTGTAGACGAACAATGAACGAAAGACAGACAGACAGAATTGTGAAACACACTTTTTTGGTGTTCTCTATCATAGCAATGTCTTGTTTGATTGTTATCTCAAATTTTTTTTGCACGATTCCAAAACTTGCCTTTGTACCTAAATCGGAAGTAATATAAAATGGATAATCCGCTACTTAAATAATTGACCTGAGCAGATCAAACATGGGAAAACCCAAAAAAGGGGTTTTTGCTTGGAAATAATACTTTAAATTTTTTTTAATTTCTCGAAAACTAATATACATTTTAGCAGCCGTCTTACAGTTTTTGATGCAAATTAATAAGAGCATTAAATTTTGTCATTAAAAGTTAGTTCCAACAAATTAGTTTGAAATATACATTTTTTTGTTTTTCAAAATTTCGAGTTTGAAAAATTATTTTTCAATAACTATTCACTGACACAACTGAATTGAAAATAAATAAAAGTAGAGAATTCCGGCTTTCCAAAAAGGTATAGTCTAAACGTTATTAAAAAATTTTTTTTTGTTTAAAGTCAATTTTTTTTTAGAAAATTGTCCACCTTGCCTAAACGGGATAAAATAGACACCCCTACTATATGATTTTTTTTTTGTCTTAACCCAACCTACTCGCTCTAGGTTTTTGGTGCATATTGCATGAATAGCCCTATTAGCTAAAACAATTCCTTAACAGTTACAGGAGAAAAAAGAGAATGCCATTAGAATTTTTGACAAAATATAATTGGACCGTTCAGATGAGGAAAGAGGTATGTGTCATTTGTATAGTTTTGAGATATAAGTGCTCAAATTTTATTGATTAGAACTTTTTTTGCGTTAACAACTGTAAATTTGAGGAAGAAAAATTAAATACATAGTCCAGTAACTTTACAGATTTGACCTTGAGTCAGGTCCGGTAGTTCCGATTTCTTAGTGAGTTGTTTGTTATGTTGGTCTGATAAATAATCCTAGTTTTCGACCTCGAGCGCCAAACGCATCATTATAAGAAATTAAAAAAAAACACGAAATTTTTGGGTAACTGTCGATTTATTACCTGAAGCACGTGCTTTTGATGAAAATATTGTTTTAAAATTTGAAATTAATTTAACTTGCATCAATTTGATCCCAAAATCGTTTCCTTATCAAAATGTATATCAATAATAAATTTATAACAACTAGTAGTATAATTAACAGTTTAATGAAAAACATAATGTGCTTGAAATTAGATGCTTCAAGACACACAAGACAAGGTTAAAAGAAGAAAAAATAGTATGGGAAGGGGTATATATCTCCCCGTTCGGGCGGGAAGGGTAATTGTCTAAGAAAGTGACTTCAAACCAGTATTGAAGAACAGTGGAGAAAAATTCTTTAGCTCCTCTTAGGCCATAAATCCATTCTCTTATATTCTTTTAAAAAAGGTAGTTTTAATTAATTGTTTTTGAAAAATTCAATTTCCATTACAAATTTTTTGTTATACGCCCTCTTATGAGCACGCAGCCTTACATTGTATAACTATCTGATGTGTCATCTCATAACTTAAGATGTCACTTTGACATTCTCGATTCATTCCTTTTTTTATATCTTCTATTGTTCTGTTCGCTATTAAGAGTAACTAATTAAATTAGTTTTCTTTAAAATAAATAATTCTTGTTTTCTTTATAAAATAATATTGCGTAATTATAAAGCACTCGCAAACGCAACAGTGGCGACGAGGATTTGTTCTTTTTACCCACGGATTACTCTGCAATTAAGTGATTAAATTTGCAACATAACCACAAATGCCGACCGCGCCGGAAGACCCACCTGTAGCTGACAAAACCTTCATGGATTTGTTTTCAGCACTGATGACCAACCAAAATACCTTGATTGGGAAGCTTGGGGAGGCAGTGTTGTCTCAAAAGCGAGAAAAATCTTCACCAGAGTATATTTTAGAGGTGCTGAATAAAAATATTCAAGAATTCAGGTTCGACGAAGAAAGTGGGGCTACGTTCGAGCAATGGTACACACGCTACAAGACTTTATTTGACAAAGATGCAGAGCTACTGGACAGTGCTGCAAAAACCAGACTGCTTATCAGGAAATTGGGTAGCGCCGAATATATTCGCTACAGAAATTTCATTCTACCAAAAACACCAGAGGACTTTGATTTTCCTACGTCCATCACAAAATTATCCAGCATTTTTGGTAAAGTGGAGTCTCTGTTCAGCACTCGATTCAACTGCCTTCAAACCGTCAAAAGCAGTGCAGAAGATTTCACACTGTATGCCAGTGCTGTCAATGTCAAATGCGAAAACTTTAAAATTAGTTCTTTGACTAGTGACCAGTTCAAGTGCCTAGTTTTCGTTATGGGATTACAGTCACCACAAGATTCCGATGTTCGTTCCCGTCTCCTCACATTTATGGAAACAGAAGATGCGGATAAAATGACGCTTGGGAATTTGCTTCTTCAATGCCAGCGTATGGCAAAACTTAAAAACGATGTTAAATTAATGGAAGCGAGCACCAGTTCTCAAAACGTCAATGCCACCCACACCACCGTCGTCGCACCAACCATCCAAAGCAACAAGAACTCAGAAGTCAGTTCCAAGAAACCAACAACACCCTGCTGGGGATGTGGACTAATGCATTTTATTGCTGAGTGCAAATATAAAAACCACATCTGCACATCTTGCAAGCAGCGGGGGCATAAAGAAGGATATTGCCGTTGTTTTCGAAGAAAGGTTGCCTCAAACGTCGACACTCCAGCCAGCAGTAAAGGCAGAGCAAATAGAAAAAAACGACACAGAAACTTTCAACGAAAAAGCCAAAGAATTTCCATTCATCAAATAGCCGCCAGCTCACAAAGGAAATTTGTAAATGTGCTTATCAATGGCCACAAAGTAAAACTACAACTCGATACTGGTTCAGACGTCACAATAATTTCATCAAAAACATGGAAACAAATCGGACAGCCTGCATTGACACAAAACAACCAGTCAGTAAAAGATGCTCAAGGTAAACAAATAAATATGAAAGGTTAACTTGCGGCCACAGTGACATTCAAAAATAAAACTTCAAACCTAAAGTGTTTAGTCGCCGACCTTCCACAACTTTCGTTGTTTGGAATCGACTGGATGGACAAATTTGAGGTATGGAACCAGCCTCTCAACCAGGTATGTTCTGCAGTGCAAATAGAAGACTCCCGAATTCGACTCCTTCAAAACGAATTCGCGGATGTTTTCAAGGGCACCATGGGCCACTGTACAAAATTCAAGGCCAAAATGTACCTAAAAGAAAACGCCGTTCCTGTTTTCCGTGCGAAGCGCCCAGTACCTTATGCTTCATTACCAGCCATCGATGAGGAGCTCACCAGATTGGAACTATCTGGATTTCTAACAGCTGTTGATTTCTCAGAGTGGGCAGCGCCCATTGTTGCAGTTAGAAAAGCCAATGGTGGCATACGAATTTTTGCTGATTATTCGACAGGTCTGAATGACGCACTTCAGCCGCATCATCACCCTCTTCCACTCCCGGAAGATATTTTCATCAAGCATGCAGGTGGCAAAGTCTTTAGCCATATAGACTTATCCGATGCTTACCTTCAAGTTGAAGTCGATGATCAATGTAAGGATTGGCTTACAATCAACACTCATCGAGGTTTATTCCGTGTTAATCGTCTACCTCCTGGTGTGAAACCAGCACCTGCAGCATTCCAGCAGTTAATGGACCAAGTTCTGAAGGGGATAGAAGGTGTTTCCCCATACCTTGACGACATCTTGGTCTCAGCCAGTAACGAAGAGGAACATCTCGAAAGACTCAAAAAAGTCTTCACCCGATTTCGTGAGTATGGGTTACAAATTTAACTTGGCAAATGTTTTTTCTTTAAAGGCACAGTTCGTTATCTGGGTCACATGCTCACAGGCGAAGGCCTGAAACCCGATCCAGAGAAGGCGAAGGCAATCATATCAATGCCAGAGCCTCAGAACCTAACACAGCTTCGTTCATTTTTGGGAGCAGTTAACTTCTATGGCCGTTTCATCCCAGAAATAAGCAAGGTCAGCGCCCCACTCAATGCGCTTCTGAAAAAGGACACTCAATGGAAGTGGACCACCAGCTGTCGAGATGCCTTCAACGAATTTAAAAACATACTTTCATCGGATCTGGGGCTGATGCACTACAACCCAAAGCTGCCCATTATTGTATCAGCAGATGCATCAAACGTAGGGGTTGGAGCATGCATATCACATCAGTTTCCAGACGGATCTATCAAGGCTGTGCAGCATGCGTCACGTTCGCTTACTCAGTCAGAGCAAAACTACAGTCAAGTTGAAAAAGAAGGCCTGGCTATAGTCTTCGCAACAAAAAAGTTTCATCGCATGCTTCTGGGGCGAAAATTCGTTCTACAAACAGACCACAAGCCGCTGCTATCCATTTTCGGGTCTAAAAAAGGTATTCCAGCTCATACAGCCAACCGGCTTCAACGTTGGGCCTTAACACTGCTGGGTTACGATTTTGTAATCGAGTATGTGAACACTAAGGATTTTGGTAACGCCGATGTACTCTCACGTCTTATCAGTCAATATGATAAGACCGATGAAGATTTCGTTATCGCTCATATTTCATCAAATGAAGACTTCGAACTAGACCTGAATTTCATCACAAGCAGCCTGCCAGTTTCATTCACCATGATTCATAAAGAAACCATTAAAGATCCAACACTTACCACAATAAAAAACTACATTAAGACGTTTTGGCCAAACAAAAAGAATATTTCACGCAATGTTCTACCTTTCTATCATAGGAAGGAAAATCTTCTCATCGTCAAAGATTGTCTAATGTTTGGTGATCGACTTATTGTTGCTGACAAATTTCACTCAAGACTAATCCATCAACTTCATCGTGGGCATCCAGGCACTGAAAAGATGAAGTCAATTGCTCGTAGCTATGTCTATTGGCCTCAACTAGACAAAGATATTGAGACCTACGTTAAAAATTGTTCAAATTGCCAATCCGTTGCAAAATCTCCAATTAAGTGCACACTGCAATCATAGCCAACTCCAAAAGGACCCTGGGAGAGACTTCATATTGACTATGCGGGACCTATTCAAGGCCAATGGTACCTAGTCATCATCGATGCCTTCTCCAAATGGCCGGAAATAATCGCAACGTCAACAACAACAACAGCAGCTACAGTAAACATTCTGATGGAAGTGTTTTCTCGAAATGGATACCCTCATACACTGGTGTCCGATAATGGAACTCAGTTCTGCAGCACAGAGTTCCAACAGTTCTGCAAATCTGGAGGTGTGGAACACATTCGCACAGCACCATTCCATCCTCAGTCTAACGGGCAGGCTGAAAGGTTTGTAGACACCTTAAAACGTGCCTTGAAAAAGGTAAAGGAGGAGGTATCTCCTCAACATGCACTACAACAATTCCTTGGGATGTATCGAACAGCCCCAAATCAAAACACGCCATATGGATTGTCACCAGCTGAACTGATGTACGGCAGGAAAGTGAGAACGACACTTGACCTTCTACGAGAATTCCCTGAGAACTCTTCAAAAACGAAAAATGAAAAACAAGAGATGCAGTTCAACCGGCACCACGGAGCTAAATTTCGAAGCTTCAAGCCTGAAGACCCAGTTTTCGTTAAAATATATCGTCATAATAAAAGCTATTGGGAGCCAGGGACAGTTCTTGAACAAAAGGGTAAGGTTAATTACAATATTCTTGTTCCTAGCAAATCAAGACTGGATCGTGCACACATCAACCAAATGCGTTCCAGATCTATGCAACCATCAGATCCTAAAGTACAGCAAGCAACACCATCAACTCCACTATACACCCTTATGGAGGATTTTGCGGTACCAATGCCACCGCAAACAACCACCGACTCATCACTTGAAAGAAGCATCGAAGTAGAGCTTCCACAAACTTCTCATCCGTCTCAGACGCCACTTCGCCGATCCACCAGAGTTCGAAGAAGGCCTGATAGATACAGTCCTCAATGAGGAGCAACTAAAAGGGGGAGGTGTTATACGCCCTCTTATGAGCACGCAGCCTTACATTGTATAACTATCTGATGTGTCATCTCATAACTTAAGATGTCACTTTGACATTCTCGATTCATTCCTTTTTTTATATCTTCTATTGTTCTGTTCGCTATTAAGAGTAACTAATTAAATTAGTTTTCTTTAAAATAAATAATTCTTGTTTTCTTTATAAAATAATATTGCATAATTATAAAGCACTCGCAAACGCAACATTTTTGAAAATGAAAAAATACGTGTTTTTGTTACCTTTCTTCTTAATTATGGTACTAGGCATTTTTAACATTCTGTTAATCCAGAATTCTGTATTTCAAGTTTCTGTAAATCCAATACTCTGTAAGTTTCTCAGTTTCCAAAATTCTGTATTTAAAAATTCTGTAAATCTAGAGTTAAAATATTTCTTCGATGTAAAAAAAGACTTTAATGATTTTCGTTGCCGTTTTAGTTTAAACAAAAATCAATACAAGGGCTAAGTACATAAATAAGAAATATACTGATGTTCTTTACACGAAAGCTACATTGCTTAACTATACAACTTAAGTTCTATTGATCTATTCTTTTAGATGAAAGTCTTATAATACAGGAGATAATAAGCTATGTATGTATATTGGGGTACCCAGCACGTTGTTTTAAAGTTATGATGTCAATTTACTTATAATAGAAAAGCAGATTTGTAAAAATGCCATAACTTTAAAACGGAACGTTTAAGAAAATTTTTGTGGATATTTTCGTTTTAAGCGAGTCAAAATTTATGAAAAGTATCTTTTTTTCAATAGAAATTTAATTTTCAGTGCCGTGCTAAGTTTTAATTTGTATCAATTTCTGCTATATAAACCAAAATATACTTTTCTAGTGCAAAATTCGAATCTGGTCTGAATTCGCTGAGTTCTAAATTGCTCTAGCACATCACGTTTTTTAGATAACCCATTTTAAATTATCTCTAAAAGTTAAGAAAAAACGTTGCTCTTAAATGAAAATTCGAAAGCCTCAAAATAAGCCCTCCGCATTTAAGCCAAATTTAATTCCACCGAGTCATTTGTTTACATTGAGAAATAACAAAAAGTCGCAGGGGACCAAACCCAACGAATAAGCTGAATGGGGTAGTAACTCGTATTTAAATTTATGCAATTTTGCCATTATGACTGCGGACTTGTGCGCAGGAGCTTTGTCTTGTTGAAATAGAACACTTTTTCTTGCAAAAACTCGCTTGGATTACGGTTGAAGGTGGCCAAATACTCCAATGAAATGCTTAAACGGTATTGATTGTTATCGACCGAAGGCAAATGTGGTAACAATTCTGATAAAACCGCTATAAAAACAAAACTATTAAATAGATATGAATTAAAATTTCAGGACATTCATTTCGAATATACTTCATGACAATCCAATTGTTGGATTTGGGATTGCAAGGTCATAAGTATTAATTTTCAGTGACTTATACTCATAAATGAGATATTGAAAAAAAGTTTTAACATTAAGAATAATTTTGTTCTTAATTGATAGACCAAGAGCTGGTGAAAGTTTTGCTTAAAGTGTTTTATACTGCGCCAAATTTTGTGGCCGTACTATTTGCATCAGTACAAACTACAAGGTAGCAAATGGCAAACAAAAATGAGCGAAGTTATTGTGTTTTATACGATGAAATTATCTCATACGAGCCTTTTATCTGTTGCACTAAGGTCTGTTCTCATAATTTTTTCACGAAAACAAAATTGTCATTCACATGTATCCCGAAACACCAAATTTTTCTTATGACGGAGTTCTTTTACCCTCGGTAAAAGAAAATAATGAAACTTTGATATAATACTGCAACTGTTTTATTTATCCAAGTTAGCCTCAAGTTTGTGGAAACACACTAAGAGGTCTTGAGATTTAATGATGTGAGCGAGAACTTCACAACTCGCTAACATTAGCCTGACATGTGCGTATAACCCCAGAGGAAAAAATGTAGTGATATCAAAAACAGGATTGACGAGCTTCTGGACAAAACAATACAAACATCTATCCATCCATCTCATAGCTGAAATCTCTTACCTAAGCTTCCAGCAGAAGCTTAACCGAATTAAACCCTTCACCCAGGACCTAACATAAGTAATCAAAATCATCAAATTATTCCAAGTCTTAAACAAAAACATACTCGTAATATTTTTATTTGCGATATAGGTACTATAGGGCAAGTTTTGGATTCGTGCAAAAAAAAATTTCGAGATAACAATCAAACATGACATTACGATGATAGAGAACTCGAAAAAAGTGGGAGGCACAATTCTGTCTGGCTGTACCTCGATCTTTAGCCTAAAGCAGTGAAGCGTTTTTCTTCAAATTTTGAACTTAAGGTTTTTTGTAGCTGTCCAGAGGGGAAATTGAATTTTTTTTTAGCTCCAAAAATAACGGTACTTGCCATACAACCGTTGAGGAAAAGCTTATTTATCTCAAGAACGGCTCCAACAATTTTGATAAAAAAATCAGTGGATTATTGTAGGTATAGTGTACGTTTTAGTAAAAAAAAAATTTTACCAAAAACTGCTATTAACCGTACCTGCCATATAACGGTTTTCTTGATTTTCGACTTTTTCGCTAACGGCTCACACGATTTCAATCAAAACTTTTGTGTATTAAGTACCATAAGAAGTAAATAAAAAAATTATTTTCAATTTTTTTTCAGTAGTTACCCCGTTTGTGCATTTGATGATATTTTTAATGTAGTAAATATTGTTTAAAAAAATTGAAAGTGATTTTTTTATTTACCTCTTATGGTACTTAATACATGTACCAACTTTGAAGATTTTCCATCCCCTTTAACATTTTCTCCGAATTTTTGAGTAACGCACTGAAAAAATACCCATGTATTTTGTATGGGAAATTTCAAGTGCTTGCCGGCACTTGTTAACGTTGACCGATTTAAAAAAAAATTGTATAAACTTTTTTTTAATTGTCTTGATCACTTTTATGGGGGGGAGCACAGTTGTGTATATGTAAATATAGTAAGACATTAATAATACTCTTCAATAGCCTATTATTTTTTGTCTAATACTTCTTCTTTTAAACCACTTGCAAACGTATAACGGATTAGAATAACAAAACGGAACTTACAGGATTTAGAGACCAAGATAAGAACTAAAGGTCCTGAAAGTTTAAAATTTTTTCATTCAGTGCGATTTTTCAAAATCTAAAAATTTCAAGTAGAGCTTTTTAATACAAAGAGTGAGTTGAACGAGTCAATTTTAAGTTTTACTTCTTTTATAATAAGTGTACCTGATATAAATTATGTAGTTGCGTTCAACAATCGTGACACCAGAGTCAGTTGAAAACGACAAAAAATCAGGAAAATACTCGTACTTTCGGCACCGTTTTTGATATTGTTTGACATTGATTTTGTGAATTAAAATGTAAGTCGCAATTAATACTCTTTTTAAGCTTTCATATGTCATATCAAACGTTTTAATATCTTTAATAGAAATTTTTTTAAAGCAAAAATACTAAAGCTTGTTTTTCGACGTTTTCGTATGGAATGACTCATATGTTCTTATTTTTTTCAAGTAGTCGAATGGCATACTTGTTTTTGAGCTATAAGTGAATTAACTAGTTCTTTATACAGTTAAAAGAACGATTTAAATACTTTTTTTTATATTTTTATATTTTTTTCTATAATTACTTATTTCAAAAGTTCTTAATTCCAAGCAACTTGAACATAAGAGCAAGTTCGTGCAATCCAGTCGTGCATTTTGTTTTTTATCTAATATAATAATAACAAAACTATCCTCAAATAACTTTCTTTAATAAATTTAAATTTAGTAGTACCTCGTGGCTAGTGCGTAGGACTGTCTTTCCAAAGGTCTGGGTTCGATTCCCGGCCACTGCCACCTAAAAACAGATATGTTTTTCTCCGAGGTACTGCCTCTTGTGAGGGACTGAAAAATCGTCCAAGAGTATACTTGTCATGAATAAGTGCTTCTCATCTAGCCGTTCGGATTCGGCATTAAATTTAAGGTCCCCTCTATTTCTGCCAACAACACACACACAGGAATGGTTGAGAGTTGATAGGCACTAGGCCCTGGTTCTCCATGAGCTGTTGCGCCACTAAATTTATTTTTTATTTAAATTTATTCAATAGGCAAAATTAAATCTTCTGCATAGTTTGAAAAACCATCATCATCATCATCGGCTCGACAACCGGGGTCCGGTCCTGGCCTCTTTCAACAAGTCTCTCCACCTATCGCGGTCTCGAGCCGACGTCATCCAGTTGCGCACCCCAAGGCTTCGGGCGTCCTGGTCTACGCCATCTCTCCAGCGCAAGCATGGTCTACCACGCTGCTGTCTACCATAGAATGTACCACAAAAGACTTTCCGAGCAGGTTCCTCTTCGCTCATTCGAGCTAGGTGCCCTGCCCACCGGAGTCTACCGAGCTTAATTTTTGTCACTATGTCTGCTTCAAGGTAGATTGCGTACAACTCATGGTTGTTCCGTCTCCGAAATCGTCCTTCCTCACATATGGGGCCAACAATTCTCCGTAAGACTTTTCTCTCGAACGCGGCTAAGAGGTCACAGTGCCTTTTGCTAAGCACCCAAGTCTCGGATCCATACATGAGTACTGGCAGGACCATGGTCCTGTACAGCAGCAGTTTTGAAGTTATGGTTAGATTTCTAGATTTGAATAGCTTTGACAGACTGTAGTAGGCTCTGTTGGATTTGAGAAGCCGCCCGCGTATTTCTTCTTCTATATTGTTATCGGCTGCTACTGTTGACCCAAGGTATTTAAAGGATTGCACCACTTCAAATTCGTGCTCCGCTACCTTGATTGTTTGACGCCACCATGTACTTTGTTTTACCTTCACTAATGTGCAGCCCCAGATTTTGTGCCGCCTGCTCGATCTGGATGAAGGAATCGTGTACAGCTTGTTCGGTTCTTCCGATGATGTCGATGTCGTCTGCATAAGCCAGTATCTGGCTGGACCTGTTGACGATGGTCCCTCTTGTTGCCGTGCCAGAGTCACGGATTGCTTTCTCCAACGCCAGGTTGAAGAGGAGGCAGGCCAAACCATCCCCTTGTCGGAGTCCATTAAAGATGTTGATTGGTCTGGATAGCAATCCGGCTATTTTTACTTGGCTTGTTACGTTGGTCATGGTCAACCTACATAGTCGTGTCAATTTATTTGGGATGCCGAATGCTCTCATGGCTTTGTAAAGTTCTACCCTGGCTATGCTATCATAGGCGGCCTTAAAGTCTATAAACAGATGGTATGTTGGAATGTTGAATTCAAGACATTTTTCCATCGCCTGCCTAAGGGTAAAGATCTGATCAGTTGTTGACTTGCCTGGAATGAAACCACACTGATATTGGCTGATGATTGTTTTAGCGTATGGGGTTATCCGGTTTTGTAGGATAGAGGAGAGTATCTTATAGGCGGTAATCAACAACGTGATACCTCTATAATTGCTGCACGTTGTGACATCTCCCTTCTTATGTATGGGGCATATGATACCTTTTCGCCAGTCTTCTGGCATTTCTTCATGCTCCCATACGTGCACTATGATATCATGAATTGCTTGACGTAAGGCTGGCCCGCCGTGGTGGAATATTTCACAGATTAGGTTCTTCTCCCAGGCTGATTTTATCTGTCTGTGAAGCCGTTTTTCTATTCTTCTGAGCTCTTTATATTCCTCTTCGCGTGCCCGCGTTCTATGAGATTGTTGCATTGCTCGGTACGCAACATTCTTACGTTCAGTCGCTAGCTTGCATTCATCATCAAACCAGTCGTTCCGATTTCTACGACTGCTGCCTAAGATGGAGTTGGCAGTACTAATGACAGTATTCTTAAGGCGTGTCCACTTCTCATCTACGCCCAGCATACTGGCTCCAGGACTTACTCTCCCTAAATCGAGTGATTCTAGGGCGAGTCCTAACGCATTACCAAAGATGTTACTGGTGTTTTCATTGCGTAGGGCAGCCGTGTTGATTCGAACCTGATCGGCGGATGCAATGCGTCTCCGCAAGGCAATCCGCCCTCGGAAAACCATACCAACAAGATAGTGATCCGAGTCGATATTGGCACCTCGGTACGTACGTACCGTCATCAGGTTCGAGTAGTGGCGACGGTCTATCAACACGTGGTCTATTTGGTTACGAGTGACTCCATCAGGTGATACCCAGGTGGCTTTGTAGATATCTTCACGCGGGAACCTGGTTCTCGCAACGACCAATCCGACCAATGAAAAACCATAGCCATGGTAATAAAAAATGCAAACTCAACCCATACCATCATACCTCATAACATAGATTTTGAACAAATTTCAAAACAAAACAAAATATTGACTTATAATCGTCATGGATACCAACAATAAAAGAACTATTAAAGAAATAAATATCCCTTTGAGAATTGGTTTGTGTACTGTTTGTGGTTTGTGGCTCATATCAAGCTAATGTTAGCAAGTCATGAGGTGCTCGTTCACATAGTTAAATCTCAAGAAAATTCAAATAACAATAACAAATAGCGCTTGAGTTCAAATGGCAGAAACAATCATTGAACCGAGATTTCTTGGAAATTGTGTATACTTTTGATTGTGCTGTGATGAAATTAACGAAAAATTGATAGCTTTCGAGCTAACGGGTGATTTTTTAGCTGGTTTGGTTTTGGCAACACTGGTTTTGACAGCTGACGTGTGTTTAGTACCTTGTGTCACTATCAAACAGCTTCAGTTTGGTTTGCAATTTAACCATGGATCGTCTTACAAATGAACAACGCTTGCAAATTATTGAATTTTACTATCAAAATTCGTGGTCGGTTCGAAATGCTTTTTTATCGAAAAATTGTGTTCAGCGATGAGGCTCATTTTTGGTTGAATGGGTACGTAAATAAGCATAATTGCCGCATTTGGAGTGAAGATCAGCCAGAAGCATTGCAACAGCTACCAATGCATCCCGAAAAAGCCACTGTTTGGTGCGGTTTATAGGCCGGCGGCATTATTGGGCCATATTTCTTCAAAGATGATGCGAATCGCAGCGTTACTGTCAATGGTGAACGCTACCGAGCGATGATAACAAACTTTTTTTTGCCCGAAATGGAAGTTCTTGACTTGCATGATATGTGGTTTCAACAAGACGGTGCCACATGCCACACAGCACGCGAAACAATGGCGCAATTGTGAGGCGAGTTTGGTGAACAGTTAATTTCACGTTTCGGGCCGGTCAATTGGCCGCCTAGATCGTGCGATTTGACACCATTAGATTATTTTTTGTGGGGGTATGTCAAGCCTAATGTCTATAGGGACAAGCCCGCTTCGATTGACGCACTGGTAGCCAACATCCATGCATTCGTTCGTGAGATACCGGCCGATATGTGTGAAAGAGTATGCCAAAATTGGACTCAGCGGATGGGCTACCTGAGACGCAGCCGCGGTCAACATTTGCATGAAATTATCTTTAAACATTAAATTGCAAAGTTCAAACTATAGATTCAAATAAATATTTCATTAATTTTTTCGAATTTTTTGTGTTTTTTTTTTCTAAAAAGTTCTAAACCTCTTAAAAAATCACCCGTTATAAGTAAAATAATTCAAAAAATGCATTTTTGTATAATTTCATGCAATTTTTCCTTGTTGCGTCACGAAATTTTAGTCGCAAACCTCAGATTCGGATTTGCCAACCCTAAAAACATAAAAGACGGTATAACTCAAAACTACCCCACAATTTGCTCGCTAAGACCCTTTTTAAGCACAAATCTTAATGCCTATACAAACATGTTCATATATTAATTTCCATTCAATATTGTTTACTAGAAATAAATATTTTTTAAGTTTATAAATATATATACTTATGTAGGTATGCACAATGTAAATTGTACATAAGTGTTATCTTATTACTAAATTTTAAAACTTATAAGTATTTATTTATCTTCCTGTTTATTTTTGAAGTCCTGTTCAGTAGTTTTTGAATGATTTATTATAACACTTTCACTTTAGAAGCACACAGATCTTTATCTTGCTTATATGAAAAAGGAAAAGCGCTTTTCTAATAATCTCGATTCAAAAGCAGAAATGTTCACAAATTTTTATCAAAGCGATTAGCAGAAATGTAACTTTTTTCATTTGAAATAAGTTTTTCCGAAAAACTGTTGAACCACAATCCTCTAGCCATATTTCACGATGATTGTCATTTGCTTCCGAAAATCTGGGAACGCCAAAACTTCGTTTGTTTGTACATCCAATGTAATCACAATAAACCATTTTTTGTCCGTTTTTGCTAAATTTGCAACAACTAAAATTCAATATTTGATAAAATTCTTAAAGTTTAAAATCCGCAACGATCGAATAGGTACACAAAATATTAATGTATTTATACTTTTAAGAATGACAGTAATTTTATTTTTAAATCATCCAAAATCAATTGAACGGATACATTCCTTTTAACATCAACAAGTCTTACCAAGTGTTTTCTTATATTAATAGTATTAAGTTCTTATTTCAAAATCTAAATACAATTTATTTATTCTTTCCGATACATAAATACATATAAGTAGGTACTAGTATTACATACATACATATATTAGAGATTATGGATTCATGGAAAAACAATATTTTGATCCAAGTTGACATAAGGATAATGGTGATGACAATAAAGCACACGTTTAAATGCTGTTTAGGGTATAGGAACCTCTCATAGAACACAACTACGTCTATTTTATACAAAAAATATTAAGTTTCAAACCACATTAAATACCCTTAAATAGGGTGTTTTGTTCCATGCTCTCAAAACAACAAAAATATTTATTTTACTCATAGTATATTATATCTTACCACTCAATACAAACACAAATCAAAATTAAATGTCAAATAAATTACAAAAAAAGAATCGGGTTCTGAAGTTTAGTAATTGAACTGACCTTGACAAATCCAAAAAAGAAACCCATATAATTTTTATTGACTTCTAGAAGTACATATTTTCATTCAATATCCTTATGTTAAAAATTATAGAGAAAGTTTTCAACTTTGCATAGCAAGGCAATACAATACAATCCATTTGCATTTCTACACCAGTAGAACATAAATGTAATACTAGGGAAGAGCAACATCTACGAAAAATGTGGTTCTTTGGCTCATACCTGAACAAAATAAGCGTTATCTTGTAAATAGCGAACGTTGCATTGTCGGCTAATCCGTTCAGAGCATGATGATGTGTATGCATTCGGCCGGCAGTAATTCTATTCAATTTCAGTTTAGTTTTTTTTTTGAAAGATCCGTGTTTCAACCGAGACCCCCCATCCTCATATTTATAAAAAATTGGTACCAGAATAAAGGTACATATTTTTTTTTCTAAATGATCAGATCAATAGAATTCAAGTTACGCCTAAGCCACACAGCTTTCGTACAAAGAAAATCAGTATATTTTTTATTTATGTATACTTTACTCTTGTATTGATTTTAGTTTAAACTGAAAAGCTAACGAAAATCAATAATTTTTACAAAATTCAAAAGAAATCATAAATTTCAAATAGTACACGACTAGCATTAAAATAAAAAACAACACTTGTCCTTACAATCAACGTTTCCATAGTAATTCATGGAATAAACAAAAATAAATAAAACAATTTGTTAATAATTCCCATTCGAATACATAACCTTTTTATGATTTAGGAAATTTATTTTATGAAATACAACAACCCAATCAAATTATTTTTAGCGAAAACAGAGCCTTACTCGGATGATGCGGACATTTTGCTTGGTTTCACCTTCTATTTGTATTTATTCAATGGTGTCACTTCTAGATAATAATTATTCAATGGCATTATCAGTAGGGTAGGAGGACACTTTAAAAAATTAAATGAATTGAAAAAAATACGAAAAAGCAAAAAAATAAATAGTAACTTAAAACAATAATTGCTATGCATTATTCACAAAGCGAAGCAAAAGTAAATAAAAAATAGAAACAATTTTAATTGAGTATGTATCGATTCAATTCCTTGTTCCTAAAAATCTAAGCCCGATTACAGAAAACTAAAGGAGCAGAATGAAATCCCGCAATCTAAAATTTCCCAAACGAAAAATTAAAAAATTCTGTTTTTCATAATATCGCAACTACAAAATCTCGCTTTTAACAATCTCGTATTTAAAATTGCGCATATATCAACTGAAATCTCGCATATCAAAATCGCACTAACCTAAATTTCACAAATTAAAATCTCATAGAAAAGTCCTGTAAGCCAGATAAAGTAATATTGGGACTTGGTAATACGATATTTTGAATGCGAGGCTATGATGCGAAATTAATTTCCGACATTTACTCATGCCAAAAATTGAGGTTCAAATTTTTTGGATTCACTTGTCAAATTATTTTTCATTGTTGAATGTGAGAGATCTTGTTTACAATTGGCTTGTAAAGGAAAATGAGATCACGGAGGGCTCAGCAAATTTATCCGTCAAAAATATGACCGAAATTTTTCTGAGGAATGCTGTTCACGAAACTGAGATTGCTGAGGGCTCTGAGATCATATTTTCATGCCTTATTATACTTTCCTACCCTGTCAAAGGAAGGCGGGAAAATGAAATATAAGCTGGCTAACTATCACACTGCTTGAGTTTAACAGCGGCCTTGCTTTAGAACCACAAATGCGTTACAAAAGTATGGTTTCCACCCTTAGTAAATTACATTCTTAACTTGTTCTACATTAAAACTAAAACTTTCAAATATGAGAAACGATAAATAAGTGCATTCAGTTATTTTATTAAACATTCATGCAAGGAGGACTTTTGTTTATGAAAGGAGGACGGGAGGACAAATAATTGAAAAGGAGGACTGTCTTCCCGACAGGAGAATGGTTTGGAACCCTATTTAGCAGCCAATTTTTCGTTGAACCAAGTTATGCAATTCGCCAAAGTCAGTATGTTAAAATTTCTGAAACACGGGTTAAAAATTTTTTTTACACCTGGGCCTTATAAGCTTAGTGTGGATATATCAACTTAATAATTGTTTTTAGCTTTGCTGGAAATTCATTGATCTATCGAAATGTGATGTTATTGGCTTGCTTATTTTTCTTAATTGATTAGTAAGAGTGAATTAAAAAATGTTTGGAACACTAGTAAACGAAAAAATTATTTCATTTGGATGACTGCTAAATTTTGTAATCCACAATTTTGGAATACACAGTAATGAAATTAGACTTACAGAATTTTGGCACTTACAGAATTTTGGATTTAGAGAATTTTGGAATACAGAATTTTGTGATTCGAATTTAGGCACAAACAGAATTATGACTTAACCCTTTAAAAAGTCTTTCAGTTTTTGAGAAATATAAGAGTAACCAAATCTGCTTTACACGGAAAGAATTGAAATATCACCAATTGCAAAATTTGCATTCGCAATTTACGAATCAAGTTTTATCCGTAAATCAAGGCATTTTGATTTCAAAACGTAGCAATTTACAAAATTTGTTTTTTCGTGATTTGCAATTAAAATTCATGATTCAAGCTTGTACTTTTTATAGCAAAATACAACTTTTTTGGCGTAATTTACTCTCCAAAAGAATAATTTCACAAACAGCATTAAAAAATATTGATTTGCGATAAATATCTAGTAATTTACATTGCTCTATCACAGATTTACGTTTTTTTGGTCGCAATTTGCAACTTCATGAATAATTGCAAATCACCAACAAAAAATTCTTAAATCACAACTTTCTTATCGCAATTCACTTCTCGAAGAGATAAAACACCACAATCTGGTATGCATCTAATGATTAATGTGTGACACAAACGATTTGTAATGCAAATTGGCCTGGTGGTTGCATGCTCGCTCCGCAACTCGAAGATTGTGAGCTCAAATCCAAGTAGAGTCAAGCGTAAAGTATTTATTTCAAATGGATTAAATAAAATGTTGTATACCTACAGAATGGGGAAAGAGTTAAGATTGATCTTTCAAAGTCGCAATATCATGAAATAAAAGTGGTGATCACAAATCTTTTTTGCAAATTTACAAATTGTGCGATTGAGGAATATTTGAATCAAATTGAGAGTGTTGATTTACGATTATTGAGTATCAATATCTTCATTTTGCTCAGTTTTGCAAATTGCAAACAAATAGTCGTAAATTACGAAATCTGGAGCCAAGGTATGAATTGGGATTCATTTTTCGTAATTTGGAGCTCATTTTTCGTGACCTGATCTAAGATCAGGTTTCCGTGTACTAATTACAGTGCGGGAACCATGTTGGGCAAAGTAAAGAAGACCTTGCATCAAATCTGGTATCTAGTTGTGAGTTTTTGGACAGTTGTTTATGGAGAAGATCTTATGAATAATTCAAGTTTTCGACCACAAGCGCCAACACGGAAAGAATTGAAAAATCACCAATTGAAAAATTTGCAGTCGCAATTTACGAATCAAGTTTTATCCGTAAATCAAGGCATTTTGATCCCAAATTAATACAAAAACTGGTAATTTAACATTCAAAACGTAGCAATTTGCAAATTTTGTGTTTTCGTGATTTGCAATTTTAACTCATGATTCAAGCTTGTACTTTTCATAGCAAAATACAACTTTTTTGGCGTAATTTACTCTCCAAAGGAATAATTTTACAAACAGCATTTAAAAATATTGATTTGCGATAAATATCTAGTAATTTACATTGCTCAATCACAGATTTACGTTTATTCTGTCCAATTTGCTACTCCATGAGAATAATTGCAAATCACCAACAAAAAATTCTTAAATCACGACTTTCTTATCGCAATTCACTTTTCGAAGAGATAAAACATCACAACATGGTATTTATCTAATGATTAATGTTTGACACCAACGATCTGTAATGCAAGTTGGCCTAGTCGTTGCATGCTCGCTCCGCAACTCGAAGGATGTGAGTTCAAATCCAAGTAAAGTCAAGCGTAAAGTATTTATTTCAAATTAAAATTAAATGTGTATACCTGCAATGGAAGGGTAGAGAAGTAAGATTGATCTTTCAAAGTCGCAATGTCATGAAATAAAAGTGGTGATCACAAATCTTTTTGCAAATTTGCAAATTGGTGATTGAGGAATATTTGGATCAAATTGCGATTTGTTGTTAGCAATGATAGTTTGATAGTTAAGAGTATTGATTTACGATTTTTGAGAATCAATATCTTCAGTTTGCTCAGTTTTGCGAATTGCAAACAAATAGTCGTAAATTACGAAATCACGAGCCAAGGTATTTCGGGATTTATTTTTCGTAATTTGCAGCTCATTTTTCGTCGTGATCTGATCCAAGAATTGTTTCCGTCAAACGCAACATTGTCAAAAATCAAAAATGCCGCGATTTTTTCAATTATTGAGTATTTTCTCCCTCAAGGACGCAATAAAGACGGCAATTTTATATTACACTTATAAAACGACTGAATTGGCTTCAATTTGAGCCTTTAAGGCTAGTCGCGCACATGCAACTGCTACCGCAACAAAATAGTTTAGTCACAAGTTGACTACTGAGCGCGCACATGAGCAACTCCACAAGCAATCGCAACCAACCTAACCAACACACCGACAATGTATATTCAGTTCTTCTATCTCATACATTCAAAGAAAAATATTATCGCCTTCGTCCTATTCTTTTACTCAGCAAATTAAAGAAAAGATACACTTGTTCTCTTTTTAAGATAATTGCCCCTGCCACCTGAACGGGGGCATATGCACCCACTTCCCATACTATTTTCTTCTTCTTTTGACCCAACCTATGCGCTCCACAGTTTTGAAGCATCTTATGCCAAGCACACTGTATTTTTCACTATACCTACTGTTGATTATTCTATATTATATAAATTTATAAATTTATTATTGCTGCATTTTGAAAGGAAGCGGGGCAATTTTCTGGTTTCAAAAGTTTTTTTTTTCAAAAAAAAATCTGTTTTTCAAAATTCTTTTTTTTTTAAAGGTCTGTCTGTCGAAATTCTGATTCTCAAAGTTCTGTTTTGCAAAATTCTGTCATTTACTCGTAACATTTTTAAAAATAAAATTCTGCCTTTTCTGCTTTTTCGCAAATAACTTTCATTATTAACGAAAATAAACAAAAAAAAGTACAACTCTTCGTAAACCATTCGTCTTATTTCTGGTTTGCACCATGTCAATTATAATCTGAACATTGACTTATTTTTCAACATAAAACAAAGGACCAGCCATGCACAACTTATCTTTTCATTTATTTTTAAACCTTTACAGGTTATTGAGGCTGTAACTTTGTGTGCATAAATGGAGAAACCCACTTTTTTATAAAATTGTTAACCAGATATATGTTTTATAATACTGTGTTTACACTAAACCAAAATCATATTTAAAGCAAATTTTGTTGTTTTTTTTTTATGGTTATTTTCCCGTGGGTAGGTGCAAAACCTGCTATTCAGGCTCTATGAGGACCGAAAAACGCGTGCTCATAGAAGTGTGAGATTCTTACTACACTAAAACCACCTCCACTTCCCGATTGCAACTAAGTTGAAACTTATCTAGCAATTTATTTTTAACGAAGTTAAGTAACGTGTTGCAGGTTACTTTCTGGTGAAAGTTCCTGCTTAATCCGCGATTTTAAAGCGGTTTTCTGTTCACCGCACCAAGTCGGAAGGTTTTGTTCTTCGCAGACGGCGTACTAAATTCGGCTCGTCAAGAATGTCAATAATCGTTGAATTAGCGTGTTCTAATAGTCGATTTCTATGTTTTCGCGCGAAACTTTTTATTTCCTCCCGCACCGTAGGAATCCCGAGATCCCTATGAAGATCTTCGTTTCTTATATACCACGGAGCATTTACAAATAACCTAAGCAATTTATTTTCAAACGTTTGTAAGTTATTTAAGTTTGTATCGCAGGTACAACCCCAAAGTTGTATACCATAAGTCCAAACAGATTTAAGAACCTGTCGGTATAAAATCAATTTATTTTCAATACTAAGCTTTGAATATTTACCGAGTAACCAGTTCATATCTCTTAATTTACTTTTTAGTATTTCGCATTTCTTTTTCACGTGCGGCTTCCATTTAAATTTCGCGTCTAGAGTCATTCCCAGATACTTTGCCTCATTTGCAAATGGAACACGAGCGGTATTAAGAAAGACGGGTAATCTATTTATTTTTTTATATGTAAAGTCCACGTGGACTGACTTTTGTTCATTGAGCGCTATTCGCCATGTTTTCGTCCACTCATTAACATTATTAAGAGCATTTTGTAATTTAATTGTAGCTTCGCTAATCGTTTTGCCTACTGCTAGTATTGCAGTATCATCAGCAAACGTGGCTACAATAGTGTCATCTGTTTGAGGTATATCGCGTGTAAATAAAAGGTACAGAACTGGACCTAATACACTTTCTTGTGGTACCCCAGCCACTATTTCTTTGAAATCAGAATAGTCATTTCCGTGTCTTACACGAGAAAGTCTTTCATTTAGATATCCGTTTAGAATGTTGTAAAGTCCTTCAGGCAGAACTTGTCTTAATTTGAATTTGAGGCCTTCGTGCCACACCTTGTCAAACGCCTGTGACACGTCCAAAAAGACAGTCAAACAGATTTTCTTTTCTTCAAGATCTCTCTCAATTACGTCAGTAATTCTATGCACTTGATCAATTGTCGAATGCTTGCTTCTAAATCCGAACTGATGTTCAGGTATTAATTGTTTCTCTTCTATTATCGGTTGCAGTAGTATTCTTTCAAAAACTTTTGATATTATTGGAAGAAGCAAAATCGGCCTGTAAGACTTCTTTTCGTGAGATGGTTTGCCAGGTTTAAAAACCATTATGACTTCCGCAACTTTCCATTGGCTCGGAACATATTCTAACCTTAGAGCGGCATTTATTATGTAAAGGAGGTTAATAAACCCTTTACGAGGTAGCATTTTTAAAATCTCTGCCGTTATTAAGTCATATCCTGGAGCTTTGTTGGACTTAAGCTTCCCAAATAACAATTTTACTCTCATAAGAGTTTCCTAGAGGCTTGTGAAACTTTATTTCGGGAGTTATATTAACTCTAGAAGAGTACTTCTACTTCCTAATGAAAATCTAAGAAGCCTTAAATGGCCCACTTATAGGAGTTAATTTCCTCTTATAGAAACATTTTTATTGTTCCTATGGGATAACAAATGCTCCATTAATCTTGTTAGGAGAATGCGTCACTTCTTGTAGGAGTTGATGAAAAGAGAAGGAGTATGCGTATGATTAAAAAAAAACAGTTACTTATCTTTCACATTTGTATGCTTCTTTCGGAAACTTGGTACGAAGTATTTATGTCTGTATGTGTCATCGTCATTGTCTCATGTTAAAAAATTAATGTGTGAATTTATATTTTCATTTCATGATGACGTTAGTATAATTATAGTTTGTCGCATATGTGGAGTTAAATCTTAGTGCGATTGAAACTTTTTCTACTAACTTACACATTTTACTTCGAAAAATAACGAAGCGCTTTCAAAATAATTGATATTTAAATTATTTTAATTTTATTTTGAATTGAAAAAAGGGTTACCTTGATGTTTGCTTTGAACAAGAATATTACTTTTTATGCTGACATTATTTATGGTACTTATTCATGGTACGAGTATATGACGAAAAAGATGTAAAAGCGGATAATATGTCGAATTGATGGTCTTATTCTTGTATGCCTGTTTTTTGTAATCTAAGAATTAACATGATGTTAAGAGACGTTTCAATGAAGAAATAATAAGTTAGAATTTATATTTTTAGATATTTGTTTTACGTTTCTTATAACGAAACTGTCAATGATTACTGACTTTCAATTTTGTCACTACACAGTGCGAATTTCAGATGCTCTGTAAATAAATGTCATTATTTCAATTTGATGATGCTCCTAAGAGACAAAGAACTTAAGCACAGTATTGAAATACAAAACTTCACATTACGAATATACTTGTAAAAATACTTCTTTTGCATTTAATGTTGAACAAAATAAACATCACTATCAATACATGTATATATATAAATATACCTTAAATAAATTCATCATAATGGAAAACCAAAAATATTATTTAAAAATTTTATTTCATATTACGGTAACCCTCAAACTATACAAAAAACACTTCGTCCAAATTTAAATATGGCTGCTGTCGTTTTGATAATTTTAACTCTTAAAAAGATATTTTTATGAGAGTGTTGGCCATTTATGTTGGTATGTAAATAAACACTTTCTTATGAGAAGTCTGATGCTTTAATGCGACTTTATTTTGACATCTATCAAACGAACCAAGAAGAAATCGGTGATGCGTTCCTTTTTTTCTTAAGAATGTGAATTATTGTTGATGTTTAAAAAAAAAAAATTAAATCTCAAAGTTTGAAATATTTAATTTTATGCATTACCTTTTCTGAACAATAAATCTTCATTATAACGTCATAATTTTTGGAATAAATGAACAAAGAATATCAAAAAATTAACATTCCGCAACAAAACTATAGACGTAGTAAAATTTTAAGCTCCGTAAATCTCTCTAATTTTCCATAAAAATTGTGACAGACTTACGAAGTTTAAAAAATTAAAATGTTTACAATGGGCTTACGCCGTTACATGAATATTTTAGTCAAATTTTCAAGCGTAATTTTGTCAGAAAAACCTTATATTACACCGAAATAAAATAAAAAGAAAGTCTATCACCGAAAGTTCACATTCGTCACAAAATTAAAAACATTTGAAATAGTAATCGGCATCAGCATTCAATGTTTCCTTCAGGTAGCCAGACCCATAGAAAACTGAACGCCAGAAAACAATGTACATACAAAACTTTAAAAAAAAGAACGACTGTTGTATGAATCAAATAAAGCTGCTGTCAGTGCAACATCTCATATGAATCCTATAGTTAGAGTTTTGTAGTTGTTACTTTATTAGCTCTTGTTAAGAGATTTTAAAGACTAAAAAATGACGTTTAAGGTTTGAATTTGAAAACGAAATTATTAAAAGACTTTCAATTTACATACAGGAGTAATAATTGTTCTAGGTATAAGATTAGAGTGATTTGATGCAAAAAAATGCTTAAATCATTTAATAAAAACACTATGAGACAAATTTATGTTTCATTATGAAAGATCAAGTCTTAAGTTTAGCAATGAGATCTAAAAAAGTACTATGGGCTTTTTTTTGAAAAATGAGAGCTAAGCTCTCGAGAGTATGTTAGTTGGGTTCTTTATTTCTCTTTTTAATTCGGCAAGTGTAGCATTTATCGTTATGCAGCTTTCATTAGAGGTAAAATTCATATTAATATTTTCGTTGAGTTCTTGCCCATCAAACGGCTTAAATGTTTCCTCTAAGTAATCGGCGAATACCGTCGCTTTTTCTTTGTCACTTTTAGCCCATTCATTTTGGTTTTTCTTAATCGGGGGCACTGGAAGCTTTGGTTTTTTCGACGTTTTTATAGCTTTCCAAAGTGAGTAGTTGGATTCTTTCCCCGCTGTCAAGCCTTCAATGTAATTTTCAACTTCAAGGTTTTTGAAATCTTGTATCGCCGTTTTTAGCATATTACTCAAGCGATTTAAATGAGCTTTGTGTTGAGGAGCACGGGTTTGCTGCCATTTTGTACGTGCTTTTCGTTTCTCTTTCACTAAATCTTTTATTTCTTGCGGATATTTTGTATCTTTAAAGCGAGGCATTAGCCTTTGATAAGGTGTGTTATCCCAAGCGGCTTTTTGTATTATATGAACAAAGGTATCTACTGCGTCTTCAAGCTCAAGAGGCGTTTGTAATGATACTCTTAACTCAACGTTGTCCTCGATATCTTTTTTAAATCCATCCCAGTTTGTTTTACTGTTTGTTAACCTGGGTGGTTTTTCAATTTTAACAAGGCTTTCGCTCATAATGAGTACGACGGCAGAATGATCTGAGAAGAGGTCATAGCCCTCTGAAATTTCTATACGGTAAGAGGGTATTCCTTTCACCATGAATAAATCGATTAGGTCAGGTATTTTCGACGGATCAGTTGGCCAGTAAGTTGGCTTGCCAGTCGAATGAAAGTCACAATTATTTTCCATTCCTGCTTCATATAGCATGCGACCCTTTTGAGATATGCATCGTGAAGGTGTGCTTTGCATTAAAGTCACCACCAACAATTAAATTTGGACTTAGTAACTTTATCAATGTCGTAAATTCACTCTTATCAATTTTGCAACGTGGAGGACAATATATGGAAGAGACATTGAGAGGAATATTTTTAGTTTTAACCTGTACACTACTCAATTGCATTGATTCCACCTCTATTTTAAGGCCTATCGATGCATTCAATGCATTCTTTTATATACAATGATGATCCGCCTCTTGCTTTGTTTGACGGATGAATGGCGTGGTAGTCATGAAACCCGTGGATTTTAAGATTTGATTCATTTTTGGCATGAGTTTCTGATATCAAACATATGTCAATATCATTTTTTAGAATATACATCTCCAATTCTCCAAGTTTTTGCAATAATCCGTTGGCATTCCACGTTAGTATTTTAAGCTTTTCCATCATATATTTTTTGAAAGAGGTTTGGGTCGAAAACAATTTTCGAGCTTATTTAACCTATCAAAGATAAGTCTATTTGTTTCACATTGTTCTTCAAGTTTTGATAAAATTATTGAAAAGACTTTCGAAACCGGGTCTGTTTCAGTGTCTTTATTTTCGGGTATATTTTTTGCCGCTATTTGGGCATATGTTTCTGCATTTCCTTGCTTCGATATTTTCTCCGAAGGTACTGACACTGTTTTCTATTCCTTACGGATACTAGGTCTTGGACCTTTCGTAGATTTGGCATTCTTGGGAATTGCGATTTCTAATTGCCTTGGTGGGTTTCTTTGTGTTTGGGCAGATTTTGGTCGTCGCTTTTGTAATTCTTTAGCTACTTCACAGCCCCTATAACTTGCTGGGTGATTTCCATTACAATTAATGCACGTCGGTGGACTTTCACTTTTTCCGTTGCAGTCAACAGTTAGATGTTTTCCAGCGCATTTTACACACCTTGGCTCTCTTTTGCAATGGTTTTGGTTGTGATTAAATTCTTGGCAGCGTTTACACTGAGGGATTAACTTTGTGCTCTTTCTTAGAGGTTTGATCCTAACTACAATGTTTAGAATTGTTTTAATTTTATAAATTTCATCTAATTTTTCAGTCTTATCGAACGAAAGTATAAATAGTGGGAGACCACGTTGTACCACTATCGCTTCACCCTCTTTTTTCTGTTTCTCTCTTTTGACAACGTTCACCGCATCAAAGATTTTGAGGTTGCGCTCTTTTAGATCACTAATAATATCGTCTTTAAAACATGATGCGTGTAGACCTCTTGCCACAACACGTAGGGGTCTTTCCGACTTATTTTCATAGGTATACCATTCTACTTTTTCTTCGTTTAGTTTTCGTGACAGAAGACGATAACTTTCGGGGTCTTTCACACAAACTTTCCATTTGTTATTATTAAGTGAAATAATTTTAAAAGCTGATGATAATAATGCCTTTAATATGGTTTCCGCAATACCGATAACATTTATCGGTGGTGGGGGCCGGTCCTTAACAGGTTTTTCTTTTACTGTCGCATGTTTTGGTGAAACTCTTATTTCAAAAGAAGAGGCTGCTTCAGGTGAAGAGCCAGCTTTACGCTTTTTACTCAATCTTTTCTTTGAGGACTTCTCCATTTCACGTGCTAGCTCTTCTTCGTCCGTTTCATATCTACAATTATTGACTTGTGGCAATCTAGACTTTGAGTTTATTGGAAGATTTTCGGAGGATATCGGAGGATTTTCAATATCTCATTTTCTTTTCTCTCATTTTCTTTCTTTAGCTCTCGATAAAGTTCCATTACTTGATCAAGTTTTTGTCGAAGTTCGTTATTATCTTTTTCAAGATTTTTTGTTTTATCTGAGTCTATTTTGGCGCGCGGGTTATATCAAGTTCAGCAACCCATAAAGAAACCAAAACGGAAGTTCCCACAAACAGAAATAATATTAATAATAAAATGATGACAATGAATGATCGAGTTCATTTGCCCATCGTCTGGTCTCATTAGAGTTTCCAAGAAAGTATATTGTGCTGACATTGGCAAATGCACTCGATAGCCACTGAACTTGGATAGCTTCGTCCACTCCAATTATTATCTATATAGTTAGTTGGATTTTGGATACCTACAGTTACTATTTAATAAATTGTTTATACCTTTTTTAAAAAGTGTTTTATTTAATAAAAGAACTTTAGTCGCGCAGGCGTGACGGGTGAACTCTTTTGCCCGAATTTTGTTGGTTTTGCACTCGATTTAGATGGTGGTGATCGAGATACCCTTGCACTTTTTAGGAAGGGATTTATTAAATGCAATAATTGGCTCTCCCCAGAATCCATAGAGCCGACTTCCAGAGAGGGTGGATTTTCCAGTGAACCTGGACTGCCACCTGGGGTACTATATCTTATTGTTTTGCTCATTGCATAGTTATGTATACATCAATCTCAGTATACGGAGTTTGGATTTTAGTCGCCTCTTACGACAGGCATGCCTACCTCGGGTATATTCTTGCCCCTTACCCGTAGGGGGTATACATTTTGTTGGTGATTTCAAATTGACCAGGACCAGGATTTCATTAAGATTTCGTTGAAATGTGTTATGTATAAAAATAATCAATTCTTGTTAGAAAAATTGATTGATTATCTTGCTCGTATTTAGAGCCTAAATTTAATAAATAAAACATAAACTATTGATGAACATAGTTATTTAATCGATGACTTTTCCTTCCAAAATAATCAAATATTGACCACAATTTTTTTTCTGATAAATCATATTTAGTAGCAAATTTTTTGTTGTGCACCAGAATATCAGGAGTCTTAGAACAAATTTTAATGAATTAGTAACTCATCTTGAGTCTATTTGTTGCATGCCGGATGTAGTTTTTGTTTCCGAAATATGGATTTATAGCTTTGAAATAAACGATTATAATTTGCCTGGGTACAATTTTATGGCCAAAACGAATGATAATTATGCGTCTGGGGGCTTCATTAAAGATAAATTCAAAATACTTGATTTTATTTGTGTTAACTTTAGATGTGCTGATATATTAAAAGTTTCCGTTGAAATTAATCGTGATACTTTGTTTGTACAGATTTCATTCTTTTAATGCACTTGTTTTCATGGAAGAACTTTCTGCTTTGCTAGAGAGGGAAAAATCAAGAAATTTAATCATATTAGGAGACTTTAATATTAACATTCTTGCCATGAAGAATGAATGAATGAATGAATTTACTTGCAATTATTTAACACTTTTAGCTTCGTTGGGCCTTTTTTCTTTCATTAATGAGACCACTCATGTTTCAGGTAGTTGCTTAGATCATATTTTTGGTCGTTTGGATAAGGTTCCTGACAGTGAATGTAAATCATTTTTGTTAGATGTAAGGATAACTGTACATTTTATGACAGGTTTTCTTTTTAATAATGTATATAAGAGGCAAAATAATTGCGAGGCCTCGGATAGTCCTGTATGTAAAATTGATTTCATTAAATCAAAAAATGCTCTACTGTATGAGTTTTGGAAAGATGTGTACTCGTGTCATAATGTTTCAACTTCTTATACTGTATTTATTGATTGCCTTAATCGCCATATTATTAACTCGTCAAATTTTTCTCAACCTCGAAAATCATATAAAAGGTTGAAACCCTGGATGAACACATATTTAATGAATAAAGTCAGAAACAAAAATAAATTAAGACATAAATGTTATAAAAACCCAAGTTATACTATACTAAAACGTTAATATAAGAATGTATGTGCCGAATTGAAAAGAGAAACTCCACTTTGTGGTGATGACTTTTATCGAAATCAGTTCAATTCCGCAAAGGGCGATCTAAAAAAAGAGTGGAAAATAGTCAAGAGCATACTTAACAAATCTTCAATATCAAAAGTTCTAATGATTGCGTTGTCAATGATAAATTATTGATAGCTAATGCTTTTAATAAATATTTTATTAATATTGCTAGTAGATTACAACCATATCCCTGTGAACCTTTTTTTGAAATCGACGAAACAACTGAAAACAGGAGTTTTGTTTTTGAATCAATTTCATCTCATGAAGTTATTATAGCTTGTACAAGTTTAATTAATTCTAATTCATATGGTGGCTGACAATATATACAATTCTACTGTAAACAAATTATGTATTTAATTTCTGAGGTCTAAGTTTTTATCTTTAACCGCTGTGTTTTCTCAGTTGTTTTTCCAGAGTCTCTTAAATGTGCTGATGTTGTTACATTATTTAAAAAAGGTTTTACTTCTGATATGTGTAACTACATGCCCATTTCCCTTCTTCCTGTGCTTAGCAAAATTTTTGAAAAAAGTAATTAAAACAAGAATGATCAGTTTCTTAGTTCGGACACAATTTTTTAACCCTGTTCAATTTGGTTTTCTAAATGGAAAATCTACTGAAGATGCTTTAATACAGTTCTGTGATCAAATAATGTTCAATCTGGATAGAAACAAATCAACAGCTGGTTTGTTTGTCGACATAACAAAGGCTTTTGATATGGTAAACCACAATTATTTATGCAGTTCACTCTACTTTTAATGGTCACATTAATTGTTGTGACAGTTGTTTTTTAGTGCAAAGAGTAAATGAATTAAAATACTTACTATTGACTCTAACATGAATTTTTCACTCACACTAGTAATTTAGCTAAATATTTTCGTTGCACAATGAGACATTTTTATCACTTAAGAAATATTGAATCAGCTGATCTATTAAAAACTATTTACTTTGGTATTTTTCATTTTAAGCTTCAATACGGAATAGTTTGCTGGGGCGGCACTCATTTAAATAAAATTAGACCATTGTTAGTCTTGCAAAAACCGGCTATAAGAAGGATTTGTGGTAAACCAAGAAGACATCCAAAATTAACTTTGTTTTGTTATCTGAAAATTCTTCCCCTACGTCATTTGTATTATTTTAAAGTACTCAAGTCTTTTTTATGAGATCTGGTAATCGTAATTTTCGACGCATATCAAGTCATGATCTTCGTGGAAACTCTTCTAATCTTTTTACTGTACCAATATTCCGCACAATGTCTTTTCGTAATTTTTATTCGATCTCCTCGTATCGTTTTTGTAACAAGCTTGGTAATTTCCTGAAAACAATCACTGCACCTGTTTTGTTTATAAAAAGACTAAATTTGTGGCTTTTAGAGCTAGACTATCATAATCAAGAATATTTTGCTTCTGGTACTCTGGTTTTAAATCTTTTTTAATTCGCTTATTTTCTATTATGTAACTTTTGCTCAATTTTTGTTTTCTAGTTTTTTTTGTAGGTATTATTTTTGCTATTCCTTGAATTATAACTGTAGCGCTCTACTTTATTCTAAATGAATTGCATACTATATTATTGTGAATTATAAACATAATGTATAAATCATGGGGTAGCCCACCCATGCATAATTTTATATTATTGTTTGTATTTCTGAAGGGGCATTCAACACTATTTTAATTACATTGTAATTTAATACAGAATGTCTCATTTTTTCTAATAAGTACATAATATATAATATTGTATGACTATATGTGGGGTTTTAATTGAAACTTCGATGAAATGTTCATGAAACCTTGTTGCATCAATTAAAAATATCAAAAATCGAGTTTCGTTTTGGTGGGAACATAGCATAATTTTACTTAATTTGAAATTGAAGTAGGTCATATTTTTGAAAAACCTAGATATTAAAAATTAACAATGGCATCTTTGACGGATTTTGACGAATTAATATAAGTTAATCACAGTGGAATCTAAAAAAATCACATCAACAGAATTTTGACAAACAGAATTTTGAAAGCAGAATTTTGAAAGTAGAATTAAGCCAAAAGAATGTTGACCCTCCCAAAATGTTGACCCTAACCCATTTTGAAAGGGTGTTTCTTGGAAACTTTTGGCTCTGCAGAGACGATTTTGGGCTGAAATTGATGCAAGTTTAACTAATCTCAAATTGTAGAACAATGTTTTCATCAAAAAAAAGTCCTTTAGGCGTAAAATTGACACTTACTGCAAAAATCGCGTAAATTCGCGTTTTTTTTTAAGTTTTTACTGTAATGCGTTTGGGGTTTGAGGTCGAAAACTTGGATTGTTTATCAAGCCAACTTCACAAACAACTCCGCAAAAATCCAAATCTGACGCAAGAACTCCCTTGTATAAAACTACAAGGTTTAACAGTCTTTTTAAATTTAATAAGGTACTGTATTTAAAAAAAATTGCTTGAAGCCTAAATTAAAAAAAAAAAAATAAGGGCAGTCAACTTCTTTTACTTAAATATTTGTTTTGTTTTGGTTCAAAAATTTATTGTAGGGGTTAAGTGACATTTTTAGTTCCTCACCCACAGTTTCATAGTCTCGTTTAAGCCTTGAACGAAGTTCAATTGTACTGATGAACTAAAGTTTGAGCCAAAAGTGGAATTTAACTCCCACTCTAAGCTCAGGGTAAGTAAACTTTTCGGAAAACTTTATGGAATTGAAATAATAGAAACCTTGAAACGTGAAGATTTGTCATATATTATTGTATACATACATAGATATATTTTCCAATATGAAGTTGAAAAGAAGGTTTTTGCTAGATAATTAAAAAAGAGTCTTTAAAAATAGAAACTTCTGTTTGCGGTACATACAATCTTCATTCTCTAATTTATAGCCTAGGGCAATTAGACAACAAAATGGCAAAACTAAGAAAAAATTCCGACAAAACTTAATTTTGGTGAAGACGTTTTGTTTTGACGTCTTAAGCATTTTCTGAAAAAATCCGTAAATTTGGGCCGTGGCTTGATATTTTAGGGGGGGTTAAAGGGGAAAGAATGCAGTTTTTTCTTAATTTCTAGAAAAATATAAGTTTTTTTTGAAAAAATGTGAAGGTACAAATTGTAGTTTATGTCATTCTACACAAAAAAGATTAACATACTATTTTCATACAAGCAATAGATTCTGAGAAAGTCATGCAAGAACGGTAGAGTACATTATGTCAAAATATTTATTAAAATTTCCATAATCGATGAGCTAAGGTTTTTGTATGGTTTAAGTTTGGCTACATCTTCTCTTTTAAGAACCAAGTTTTCGGGGTACCCGGGGTAAGGAGAAGACCGCCATCTTGAAAAAGAGAGTGATTTGGTTTTGTATATAAGAGATCTAGCCACACTCAAATCGTGCAAAACATTTGCCCATCGGTTAGTGAATTTTTTTAAAAAAATTTTACAAAATTTACTCCACCGTGAAGTTCTTGCATGATTTTCCCAGGATCTATTGCTTTTATGAAAAATAAGCGTGTAGAATGACATAAACTACAATTTGTACCTTCACATTTTTTCAAAAAAAAAATGCAGTTTTCGAGAAATTAAGAAAAAACTGATTTTTTTCCCGTTTAGCCTCCCTAAAAAATTAGGCCCTGGCACAAATTTACGGAACTTTTCAGGAAACGCTTAAGACGTCAAAACAAAGTTCCTTACCAAAACTCAGCTTTGTCGGATTTTTTTCGATTTCTTGGCTATTTAAGCATGTAAGAAGAATATACATATATAATCGAACAATATAAAAGTTATACATTATACGGAAATTTGCAAAGTAGGTACACATTTAACTCCTTCATTTTTAAATGTCCCCTTAACTTCTTTATACCAATTTTTTGTTTGTATTTTCTTTAATGGAATGGTGGGGCAAAAACGTATTTAACTCCTTTAAGCAAACTAAAGTGTTTTGAGTTTGAATTTTGTAATGCGTTAAGGTGTCAAGTGATTTGAACACCTTTTTCCACTAATATTCTAAGAGTTTGTATTGCATTAACCTCCCTCGCACCATTTTTCGTAAAGCCAAAATTGGAAACTAGATATAATAGAAAGACGCAAATCACAGGAAGTTTAAGTTTTCATGTAGAAGCTTAATTAGTAAAAAATTCGAAAAATTTCACAAATGTGACTTACACCCTTCTTCGTCTGAATGCTTCAGTTGCATGAAAAAAAAAATTAAAATCCTTCAAGCTGTTTAAATTTTTTTTGCTTCTAAATTCCAAAAATCTTAATTTATTAATTTAAATCCTTTTAGGCTTTTTTTAGAAAACTAAAAAAAACGTTATATGAGAGGTATACCTTTAATAGTTGCTAAGTGTAGTATTTTTTATAATTGTTGGATCGCACGAATTTAAATAAAAGTTTAATAAAAATCGTAGGAGCCGTTTTAACAAAAAAAAATTCTTACCAGTTTCTTAGGATTTTTTTCTTAAAATATTAAAAGTATTTAAAATACCTTAAATACCGAGTTTCAAAAAAATCGACAGTGTTCGTAGTTATCAAAATATTTTATTTTCAAAAAAAGTTTTGAACATTGTAATTCCATAAGATATTTGTCTAAACATTTTGATTAAGAAAATATTAAAATACTTTAGTAGCTTCTGTATTAAAAAAAAATAATTGAAATCAGAAATACTGTTTGAAGAAGATCGAAAAATGATTCTTTGGGAAATACCATTATTAACCATTTTGTAAAAGTACTTTCCTATCCAAAGGTAGCCTTTTCTAAAAAGAAATGTATTGTTTTTTTTAAGAGAAGGTTTTGAAGCCGTTTTTGAGAAAAATAAGATTTTGTAAATTTGCTTAGTTTATCTGGTACTTTTATATTTGGTACTACGAAAAAAGTATGTGGGGAGAATCACCAACAACTACTATGTACCAAGTTTTTAAAAGATCGATCCAGGCGCTTAGGCTATAGCCGAGCAGACAGGCAGAATTGTGAGACCCACTTTTTTTGCCTTCTCAATTTTACGAATGCTAGTTATCCATAAGTACTTTATATTGCAAGTAAAATTCAAGATTTCATTCCCAATCCATACAATGGAGTTAAAAAATATCATAATGTTGAAACAAATTTTTGCCTGGGTTCTGCATACGATTTTCTTAAATTTTTGAGGTCAGGAGCTCATTATTTGAAAATTTATGTGAATGAGCTATGATAGAACTATTTACACAATATATTTTTGATATAAGATAAAGATGCAACAAAATGCTAGAATGCACGAATGGTTAAAAAAAAAACAGGTGTCTATTTTGGGCTCTGGACGTTTGGAACCTCATATATGGGAAATTTCATACATGAGAATGCCATCTAATTGGTCAGAAAAGGTCAACTAGTCTTAGAAATTGGTCAGTCCTAGATAACTAATAATAAAGGCCTAAAGTTTCCTAAGGTCACGTGCGATTTTGGCACATCATTTATGGGAAATTTATGGAAAAAGTACATCAACTGAAAGATCTCTAGATAGTAATAAAAGGTCAACTATTTTCAGTAATTGGTCAACCTTGCATATTTATTTAATAAGTTTGTAATGAATTAAAAAAAATCAAGGTCATAGCGATTTTTGACACCTCATTTATAGAAAATTTACATAAATTGTTTAACATCTGAAAGATCTCTTAATCTATATAAAAGGGAAAATAGTTTTTGTAATTGGTGAGCTAAATATATTTTCTTGGTAAATTTTTAAATATTTTCAAGGTCATAGCTATTTTAAGCATCTCATTTTTGGAAAATCTGCAAAAATTGTATACCATCTGAGGGATCTTTATAAAAGGTCAGCTTGTTTTAGTAATTGGTCAGCCATAGATTGTTTTTAAATGTATTACTAAATTTGGGTTCGAGGTCATTGCAAATTTTGGCACCTTATTTGAGGGAACTTTGGAAAACCTGAAAGCCTCTAAGATCTATATAAAAGATCAGCACGTTTCAGTGATCGGTCAGCTATAGATTCTTATAAATTCATAACAAAACAAATTCATAACAAAAAATCTTTGGCCGACCAATTACTGAAACTAACTGACCTTTTACAATGATCTTGTAATCTCTTAGAGACTATAATTTTGTTCATAAAATTAGCCAAATGAGATGCCAAAAATCGTTAGCGACCTTGAAAAAACCTTTAAACCTTAAATCGTAAAAAAGAATCCATAACTGAACAATAACTGAAACAAGCTGACCTATTATATTGATATTAGGGTCTCAGGTGGTATTAATTTTCCTAACTTCCCATAAATGAGGTGCCAAAAATCGCAATGACCCTGAACCGAAATTTAAAGATGTATTTAAAAAAATCCACGGCTGACCAACCACTAAAACAAGCTTACCTTTTTCATAGATCTAGAGATCCTTCAGATGGTACACAATTTTTGCAAATTTCAGATAAATAAGGTGCCAAAAATACCTATGACCTTGAATTTTTTTTTGAAAATTCATTAAAAAATCTATAGCTGACCAATTACTAAAACTAGCTGACCTTTAATATAGATCAAGAGATCTGTCAGGTGGCAAACACTATTTGTAAATTTTCCATAAATGAGGTGCCAAAAATCGCTATTATCTTGATTTTTTTGTAAATTCATTAAAAACTCATAAGAAAATAGGTAAGGTTGACCAATTACTGAAAATAGCTGACCTTTTATAACCTTGAAGTGGCCTTTCAAATGGCATACTTAACTTTTTGGAATGACCCAAATGAGGTGGCAAAAGGTTTTTGTTACCTTGAAACTAATTTTAAAAATTCATGGAAAAAAACTATGGCTGACCTGACCTGACTGAAGGGGGGTAAGGTTAGGTAGAAGTGGCTGTTAGTAAATTGAAACTGATACACTTAGACCAAAATTTGTCCATTGTGATGCCACATGAATCTGGAAAACTCCTTCCTTACTCGTTAAACCACTTGGAGCTTCTGACAAAGCGAACGAGACTATTTATGTCGATGTTTGCCAGATCACTAGTATCGTTATAGAAGTAGTCTCCTAAGTGGAGCCTACGTCTGTTGGAAATTGTTGGACATGTACAGAGAAGGTGAGGAATCGTTTCTTCCTCCTCCTCGTCCATACAGCTTCTGCAAAAACCGTTTTAATATATGCCAAGCCGCTTTGCATACCTGCCTATTAAACATTGTACTGTTATGACACCTACAACAGAGCTGATGTGCATTATGTTTAGGGATATTAAACACATGGAGCGCTTTAAATCAAGTGATTAAGCCAACAACTTTTAATAAAAAAAACTATTACGTGCAATGTAGCTGTATGAACAACACCCTATCCAAATTTAGAACACCCTATTCCATAATAAAGTTCATATTCCATACTGAAAGATCAGCACTTGTATATTTTGCACCTGGCACCAAAAAATTCAAATGAAGATGGATGACACAAAATACTTTGTTAGTTTTAAGATTTTATTTTCTTAGCTTATAAGTTTGCAATTTAAGTTAGATTTATAAGTTTTTAGAAAAAGTTTTACTTTAAGAAAAAAAAGCTTAAGTTAACCAATTAACCAAACTGTGCGGGAGGCAAAAAGGGAATTAACGAAGAAGCACAAATGACATCATGTGGAAATGAAAAAACCAGTGTACCAATATGCAAGCGCAACAAAAATTAAAGCGTGGGTACAGTACGAACCAACATTATGAATCAATGGGGTGGTCTACACGATAATCGTGTAAACTGATATTGGATGTTTACACGGCACTTTTTTGGTTTCAACATTCCGGCCGCCTTGCATCTTCGCATGCAAAAATTTAAAATAACGGGTGATTTCTTAGCTGGTTTGGTTTTGGCAACACTGGTTTTGACAGCTGACGTGTGTTTAGTACCTTGTGTCACTGTCAAACAGCTTCAGTTTGGTTTGCAATTTAACCATGGATCGTCTTACAAATGAACAACGCTTGCAAATTATTGAATTTTACTATCAAAATTCGTGCTCGGTTCGAAATGTTCATCGCGCGCTGCTTCCATTTTATGGTCGGCATTCTCGACCTTCTGAGCAGTCTATTCGGAAGATTGTGACCAAATTTCGCACCAAATTTACTTTGTTGGACATTAAACCACCAACACGTTTACGTACTGTGCGTAGTGAAGAAAATATTGCGGCCGTATCAGCTAGTGTGACAGAAGACCGCGAAATGTCGATTCGGCGCCGTTCCCAGCAGTTAGGCCTTTGTTACAGCACTACGTGGAAAATTTTGCGGAAGGATTTGGGCGTAAAGCCTTTTAAGATACAGCTGGTGCAAGAACTAAAGCCAGCCGACCTACCACAACGCCGAATTTTTGGTGAATGGGCTCTTGGAAAGCTGGCCGAGGATCCACTTTTTTATCGAAAAATTGTGTTCAGCGATGAGGCTCATTTTTGGTTGAATGGGTACGTAAATAAGCATAATTGCCGCATTTGGAGTGAAGATCAGCCAGAAGCATTGCAACAGCTACCAATGCATCCCGAAAAAGCCACTGTTTGGTGCGGTTTATGGGCCGGCGGCATTATTGGGCCATATTTCTTCAAAGATGATGCGAATCGCAGCGTTACTGTCAATGGTGAACGCTACCGAGCGATGATAACAAACTTTTTTTTGCCCGAAATGGAAGTTCCATGCATTCATTCGTGAGATACCGGCCGATATGTGTGAAAGAGTTTGCCAAAATTGGACTCAGCGGATGGGCTACCTGAGACGCAGCCGCGGTCAACATTTGCATGAAATTATCTTTAAACATTAAATTGCAAGGTTCAAACTATCGATTCAAATAAATATTTCATTCATTTTTTTCGAATTTTTTGTGTTTTTTTTTTTTTTTAAGTTCTAAACCTCTTAAAAAATCACCCGTTATTATTAGATGTTATTTTATAAAGTTATACAATTAATGAAAATTAATAACTTTAAAATTAAGATTGAGATTAAGTTATACAATTAAATTCAAATAATTTTTTCATAATATAAAAGATAAGGTTATATGATATAAGTTCAATTTAGATGCTTTTCACTAATAATAGTTCCATAGCTAAAATGAGTTAAATGATAGTATTAATTCATACGTAGAAAAAGATTAGAAAACTAGTGTTGATTGAGCTTATAATAAATTCTTCAATCTGAGGATAAAATGTACAACTTGACGACAGAACGAGTAACAACTCCTTTTTCAGTTTTCACATCGATAACTCGGACTTTGTTGTCAGGACCAGGATGAACCTTTAAGACCCTACCAAGTCGCCACTCATTCGGAGGAAGTTGTTCGTTTCTAAGAACAACAAGATTGCCAATCTCCATATCTCGTTGAGGATATTCCCATTTATAACGCTTGAAGAGTTCTTTCAAATACTCTTCTTTCCAGCGTATACTTAACTGATGATGTATAATTTTAAGAGTATTCCATCTGCGTATGAAACTAATGTCTTTGTGGGACTCGGAAGGTTCCGGAGGACTAAGCAAAGGACCACCTCTCAAAAAGTGTCCCGGCGTCAAAGGGATCAAATCGTCGGGATTGACAGAAATTCGAGATAAAGGCCGAGAATTAAGGCAAGACTCGATTCGAGCCAAAAGGCTGCAGAATTCCTCGAAAGTATATTTGGAATTTCCAGCAACCTTTTTAAAATGGATTTTAAAACTTTTCACTCCTGCCCACAAACCACCTAGGTGCTGTACTACCAGCACAACTGCTAAGCGCTTTTTGAAAATCGGACATCATAAGTTTTGAGGCACCGACAAAATGGTGCCATTATCTGTATAGATCTTTGCAGGAAGTCGCCTGCGAGCAACAAAGTGAGTAAAGGATGCAAGGAAGGCAGCTGTTGGTAAATCGCTAACGGCTTCTAAGTGTATCGCCTTGGTTGCGAAGCAAACAAAAAAGGCATACATAACCCTTTCCTAAGTGACATTTTCTTCCGCAGTAATTACGTATTACAAACGGACCAGCGAAATATTGGTGAATGGTAAACTTAAAGTAGTTCGTTCGACAGGCAACAAACCTATTATTTTAGACTGGATTGTTTATATAAGATATAAGGCTTACAAGTGCGAATATATTTTTTGATTAGGATTTTAAGTTTGGGTATCCAGTACTCAGAGCGTAGTATACGGACTATTAATTGAATTACATCATGTAAGGATAGATCATGAATATAACCTTTTGAAAGTTTGGATAAATAGGATGCATATGGCAAAAGGATAGGAAATCTTTCGTTATACGCTAAAGTGGATGATGCAAGCCTACCATGAGATCGCAAAATTTTGCTAGAGTCCAAAAAGAGATTAAGGGTTAGAAGTTTGACTTAAAATTTGTTCTTCGAAGTAATGTTTCATATTCTTTGAAAAAATGCTGTTGCTGTGTTAACTGGATAATTTTTGATTTCGTTGATTTGATTTCTTCGTGAAGAAGAACTTTCGAACTGTATTTAGCTCTTATCGATAATTTTCTAGCTAAATTACAGAAACGAAGGATATAACTCACGACTCTGACTGCTTTACCCCAGGAAGAAAATCGACTTAAGATTTCACTTTCGAAATTGTTAGATATCAGAGCAACAATTGCATTAATTAATTCGTTCAAAATGCAACAAAGTGTGATGCTTGTCCCTACAACGAAGACAAGTGTTAGTCCTCTCACATTGATTTGCAAGACAGTTGACACAAAATTTATGTTTGCGAACTGTTTTGTGACTATCATTTACAGACATTTTTAAAAATATCGGACAGAGTCTTAGTGGATGCCGTTCACTACAAACTTGAAACGCAGGAATAATTTTCATGTGAAAATTTCGAATTGGTTTGGAATTGGCCTTAGGATTGTTTGAAGTGGGTTTGATAACTTGAGATTTGATTGATTTGTGTGTTCTGTTTCATCTCAGAGACACTTTCGAGGATACGATAACGATTTGATAAGAAGATTCATTTGTTGTTCCATGTTGGAATATCAGTGGGTTTCTTCAATGAACTTTCCCAAAGATTGTGACTAATATCTAGAAGCCAAGAGGCACAAAGATAAATGATGATTGCATTCTAGGACTCAACATAAATATCAAGAGACTTAAGTGCAATTAAGGCATCAATAATACTGCTTTGTAGTGACTTTATTTCCCTACTAGATTCTATAAGAATTTGTGGCTGATTCAATAGAATTTGGTTTTGGTTGCTAACCAAAATTCTTTAATTTTCATATTGATCTTTCAATGTATTCTACGCGAGATTAAAATTGTGATCTGTTAAACCGAACTTATTAAAAATATCAAATGATCCTTTGGTTTGGCACGTAAATTAAATAACTTCTGCACGTCACTTAACTTGGAATGCTTTATGTACACCGCTGTGAATATATCTCTAAAGGATGGCCACTCTAAATAATCACCATGAAATTCTTGGGTATCGCACGCAGGAACCTTAATGCTGTGTGAACTTTGTTCAAACTTTGAAATATTTGAATCTTTTTCTTCTAAACTTTTTTGAAGTCTCGGAGGTGGCACGATTTAAAGACTTCAAAAAGTGTGAAATTGAACTTGTACATTGAATGTACGTTTCGGCAGAACTTTGGTACTTGGCTTTAACTTCATTTAAAGAGGTCAACAACGCTTCATCATCGCTTTTCATACATTGAGTAAATGTCCATTTGACATCAAGCCATAAGTTAAATAATTCTGTCCGATACGCTTCAAACAAGTAAACCGTATGAGTGCTACTTGGTTTGGCTTTAAAGGTTGCATGAAACTCGACCAATTGGTCGGCAGCGAAAATTAAATAGTCTAACATACTCATTATATCAACGAGAAAGTGACTAATTACCACCGGATTGAATAAATTGAATAAGTATTCCAAATATAAATGAAACAAAAATAATATGAAACTATAAAACGTACCTTGTACAAATATACTCGTATATTGATATACATATATATTACGATGAATTCAGTTTCAAACAATGATATAATTTGTCTTGATGAGATGACAATTCTGATGATGTTAATGATGATGATGTTGAATGGTGATAATGATGATCGATGCGATAATGATGATGATATTGAGAGGTGATGATGATGATGACGAATATTCTCGAAGTCGTTGGAGCTTTTGATGATGAGCACAAAAGATTGACTGGCTTAAATGTGAGGATGATGGTGATGGCAAGGGCCGATCCAGGATTTTGCCCAGGGGCGGGGGGGGTGGTCATGTTCTGGAAAGTTAAAAAAAAGTATTGCGCTCAAAAATTAACTTTTTTTTTTATTTTTCTGTTTCGGTTTTCAAAAAAACTTAAGCTTGTAATTAAGTCAAAATTAAAGCCTAGTACGCAGATCGAGCTAAAATTTCGTTCACTCTTTTCTCTCCAAACACCAGCTAAAATCCTAGCTAAATTTTGACATAAAATTGTTGTGGAGAATACATAAGAAAAAAAAACAGCTGTTCTCTGAAAAAAAATGTTTTCAGCAATTTCAAAGAATTTTATTTTTATATTTCAAGTGAATATAATCAACTAAATAGATTTTTCGCTTTGGCATTGATAAATCATTTGTCCTTGAATATTTCTCGTTCTTAATTTTCATTTTCAGAAAGTAAAGCACACGTAAATCTCACAAATATAAGAACCTGTCACAATTTAGCTCGAGAATTAATGTGCCGCACAATTATTTCACGTGCTAAATTTTGACAGATAGGTCCCGTACAGTAAGAAACAAAAATTTGATTTTTAGCTGGAGCTGCATACCTCTCGGCTAAAATGCTTGACTGAATTTTAGCTCGGCTTAATTTTGGAGAGAATTTTGTATGGGAGCGAAATTTTAGCTCGATCTGCGTACTAGGCTTAAGCAACAAATATAACTAATACCAATGCTTTATCTCTTATTTTATATTATTCTTGAACAAAATTTGTTCTTATAAATGCTTGCTTTATTTCACATAGGAGAGAATTCAAGATAAAAGTGATTCCAATTTAATGCACTGAATTGTACATATATCAGAGATTGTTGGAGCGGTTAGTGAGCAAGACAATTGGTTCATAGAGACACGGGTTCGATTCCTGGACCTACCAATAGTTTTTCTTTTTAAGTTAATGTGAACCTCTTTAAGACTGTCATAATTAACTCCATAAAGGTACAATAGGAGTGATAAATGTCGCCTTTTTACTCTATGGAGTTTTATGTAATGCTTTTATGCGTAGGATGAATAAAAACAAAAAGCATCTATGGATGAATATAGGAGCGAAATTGTTAGTTGGGAGCATTGAAGTTTTCATTTCTATGTGTCTTGAGGCCCCTAAAATTTTCGAGTGTAGACACGATGAGACTCACGAGCCCGGACTCAGTTTTGCCAACCTAAACAGGCTCTTACTTGTTTATGTTTGAAACATGGTTATTTTGACAACTGAAGAAAAATTTTAATTATGAAAATTTGAATTATTCTATGAATTATATAAAACAAAACAAAAATTCAAAATTTAAATTACACTATTGTAAAATAAATAAATTTATAACCAAATTCGCGTTTTAGCATACTTTCATATACACACATATATATTGTTAAATTTGCATATATGTGACGCGATCAAATATTAAAAAAGAATAATCGGTAGAATCAATCGTACGGGAGTGCATTGTTATAAAGACAATTTTCTCGACCAAAGGAGACCACCCTTTCATAAGCGATTGTCCGGAGATATCACCGTCGAAGCGCTAGGACTCCAACATCCACCCAATGCATGAGAAGTGCATATGCCAACAGTGCCAAAGGGAAGTGACGTCAAAAGAAGACGATACGTCAAGCAAAGAGGTATTTACAAAAATTGAAAGTGCATAATAAACAAAACATTTTTTTATTACAAATTTTGAGTTATTTATTCTAAAATTACATATATTGTTATTGCACCCACTTTCAATCTTTGTCACTTATAAAAATTTTTATATAGTGGTGAACAAACAAACAAAAAATTTTTAGTGAAAATTGAAATTAAATTGCATTTATTAGCTTTTTTATAAGTAAAATAACTAACGTGAACGTAAACTAATAATTCACATAAATTTGTTCTCGTTGCTTATCGCTGAATTTGTTGAATCGTACAATCATACCCACTGGCAAAATTGTTTTTTTTGTCTTCTTTTTTTTTTATTTTTGGTGTTCCGAACGAAATTTACTTGCTTATTAGATTCAATAACATCTAACATCAATTAATTTAAATACAAATTTTTGATTGATAAATTTATTAAAACCACCGATTTCGCGAAATTGAAAGTTTGTTTACATCTTTTTGCAAATTGATTTCACATTTGACTTGACAGTTCTGTTTGTCGTTAAGATTTTAATTTCGTTGAGTTCACTTGTCAAGTTAGCAGGTCGTATCCAGCAATGCAAAAGCAATCAGTGGATGTAGAGTGTGTTCAGCAAACAACTTTGTTAAAAGTTTATTTTATTTTCGGTAATCAATCCAGTCAATTGATTGTGGTTGGTTTAAAACAATCTACAAGTCAGTTAATTTTATTGCAAATTAATACGGTTTAATTAATTTCTTCGGGATTTTCGTATGGAAATAACCTAATTTTCCGAATAATTCCGACAATTTTAATTCAAACATTTTGAACAGTTTGGACAAACTAATTCCAAACATAAAATAATTTGTTAATATTTTATAAAAATTATTCTTGATTAAATCAATATGACTGGCAAGAAAAGGCAAACTTCTCCAATCAAGGATGCAAACCTTGATCAATTAAAACATCAGCGGTTAATCATTAAAAGCAACATCAATAGTATTAAAACGGGATTAGAACAGAAAATTTTATCCAATAGAACTAGAATGTAATTTGAATATTTTAAATTCGTATATTAATCAAATTATGAAATGTCAATCGGAAATCCAGTACGAGGGGAATTAGAAGATGTCTGTGTAGGTGCAAAATCCTTACTTTTGTCATTTCTGAATAAAAGGCGTCAATCTAATGCAGTTGACTACTCTTTCAGTAATCATCATCATTCTCGACTTCCCAAAATGTCTCTTCCGAAATTTAGCGGTAAATATTCGGAATACAAGAACTTTATCAGTCTTTTTGAAAACTTAGTCGATAATGATCCGATGCTTCCGGATATCGAAAAAATTCAGATGAAGCCTTAGGAACTGTAAAAGTGTTCCAAATTACGGAACAACGGCGCTTGCTAGTCTAAAGAAAGTTTACGATAACTATTGTTTAATTTTTTTTAGACAATGTTTCAACACTTTTCGGACTAAAAGAAATTTCCAAACCATCTGCGTCTTCGTTGCGTAGCATGATAGATACAGTTTTTGCAATCTATGATTCGCTTCTTTCATTGGTTGATGAATAGAATATTACAAACGCGATTATAATACATTTAGTTATGTCGAAGGTGGATGCAATTACGAGGTCTAAATGGGAAGAACAATTGGACTAAAGTACTTCCTTTATGGAGAGATTGTAAAGAAGCTCTTAATAAGAGATATCTACATCTTTCTGCTGAAGACACTTCAAGTTCAAAATACAAATCCTGTGATAAGCAATCCAAACCAAAACAAGATTCAAGTCATCCCAAAAATCAAAAACTTCATTTGCTTGCGTAAGCTCGCAACAAAACAAATCTAGATGTGTATATTGTAAATCGAACGACCATTATATAACGACATGTCAAACATTTGCTGCACTGCCTGTACTGCAAAGATTCGAATATGCTAAGGGTGTTCCGATTTACATTAACTGCCTTCGAAAAGGATTCGGGCTTGCAGATAAACTTCATAACTGAAGAACTTGCGAAAAGGTTGAGTCTTCACAAAGAAGAAAATTCTTTAAATTTACTTGGTATTGGAAAAGTAAGTAACACAGTCAGTAAAAAGTTAATTGCAGAAATAAAGTTACGATTTAATGAATATTCGTGTTCTGCAGATTATTGGGTTTTGAATTCAATTTCGAAATATCAACCATCACGCTATAAATACAATGAATGGAATATTCCACCTAATATTTAACTGGCCGATCCTTATTTCAATAAGCCGCAAAAAATTGATTTATTAATAGGAGCAGAAACATTTTTTGAGTTGTTATCTGTTGGTCAAATTAAACCATTCAAAAACCCTGCTTGGCTGGATTGTTTCTGGAAAATATCCCAAAAATATAAATTCAAAAACGAAACAATATAATTTGGTATGCCATTCTGAGGAATTACCAGACTTGGATACAATCGTTTAAAAGTTCTGGTTAATGGAAGAAATTCCAGGAGAGACGAAAAAGTTTCTGACTGAACAAAAATTGTGTGAAAATCATTTTGTACAAAATACAAAACTTTTGCCTACGGGTCGTTTCGAAGTTCAACTGGCATTCAAATCTTCACCGAATTCACTAGGATCGTCGTTTGAAGCTGCCAAACGTCGATGCCTTGCATTAGAGCGCAACATTTCTAGAAATTAATGAAAATGAGAGCAATGTATATGGATTTCATGAATGAATATGTATCATTGGGACATATTTCAATAATGAATAACGAGATTTCTAAAAGCCCACACTATTTCATTCCACATCAGTGTGTTTTGCTACAGCAAAGTACAAGTACAAAATTGCGAGTCGTTTTCGATGCTTCAAGTAAAACATCTACTCAAGTTTCATTGAATGAATGGGCCAGCCATTCAAGAGGAGCTGTTTTCGGCATTGCTCCGTTTTCGTACTCATAAATATGCCATTACGGCTGATATTGCGAAAATGTATCGACAAGTTCTCAATGCTGAAGATTGACCAGCTCATAGTGTGGAGGCAGAATCCCTCTCAACCATTACAATATTTTCGCCTCAACACTGTAACGTATGGCACTTCACCAGCACCATTTCTAGCAATACGGTGTTTGAAGATGTTAGGCGATATCTTCAAAGATTCATATCCCACGGGATCCAAAACTATTCAAAACGATTTTTATGTGGATGAACTTTTGACTGGTGCCGACGAAATTAAACCCTTAACATTATTCAATAAGAAATACAAGAAGTATTACAAAAGGGTGGGTTCCAGTTGGCAAAATGGTATTCAAATCATACCGAATTGTATAATGCTGAAAATGCAGAAAAATCAATAAAATTCAATGACTCAGAATCTACAAAAACTTTGGGAATTTGTTGACAGCCCTACTTCAATTAAGAATAGTCTTTCCATGATCTAAGAGCCACGAAACCAAATATTCTGTACGCTTCAGTTCGTCTGTTTGACCCACTTGGTATATTGTGCCCCATCGTTACCAAAGCAAAAATTTTATTACAAGAGCTTTGGATTGCAAAACTTGATTGGGATGAGTCGCTTCCATTGCTCCTTGATACATGTTGGGAAAGCTTTAAAACAAACCTTTCTCAACTTTCCGAGATAAAAATACCAAGGTTTGTCCAAACCCATTCAAATACAAAAATTCAAATTCATGGGTTCGCCGATGCATCAATGAAAGCTTACGGATGTTGCATTTATATCCTCAGTGAAAGCACGGCAGGTAGCAAGTCGACGCTATTAACAGCAAAGTCTAAAGTGACCCCTTTGAAAACCAAATCGGAACTTTGCGCTCTTTCTAAGTTATGGTATACAGTATCGGCGATGTTGAATCTTGACGTTGAGCAAATTATTTTTTGGACCGATTCCGAAATAACTTTGCATTGGATAAAAACCCATCCAACTTCACTTGCAACCTTTGTTGCAAACAGAGTTTTGGAAATCCAAGAGTGGACAAACAATGTATCATGGAAACATGTCCCACCAAATCAAAATCCAGCAGACATTGTGTCAAGAACTTGTAACGTGAAAAACAAATGTTGCTCCCATAGCAGTTGAAAATCACCAAACGAAACTTATGGAACTTATTGAAGAGGAGACGTCGTACATAGAATAAGTAACAACCTTTATACATGTAATGCGATTCTTTTCAGTTTTGAAAGATAAGACAATGTTGTTTGAAGAGTCACCTACGGCAAAAGAGTTGCATTAAGCATTTCTTAAGGTAGTTGAAATTGTGCAAAATAATGAATTTTCTGAGGACATTCAAGAACTTAAAAGAAAAGTTACATTGTCAAAACATATGCAAGAACTCATTCCATTTTAAAATTTTAAAAAAGTTTATTTTGAATGAAAACAACAATGAATTATTCATAAAAAGTAGTTTTGCTCCACAAAAATGTATTTGTTTATGACTTTTTTTTCTTTTATTTTGGTTTTGACAGATAACCATAAGAAAATTATAACCGTATGACTTGACTTGAAATGACAGCTCATATGAGAAATCATACAGAAAATATAATGACAGATCATATGACTTATATTATCGTGTAAAGTGGCCTTAAGTAAGTAAAGTTGCTCCAACAGATCATTGGAAATTTGCCAGCAGATCGATTATGAGCACAAAAACCCTTTTTAATATGTGGCGTAGATTTTTGTGGCCCAGTGTATACCTCTCTAAAAATTCGTGGTCGGCCACCGTACAAAACGTACATAGTTGTTTTTGTTTGTTTTACCTCCAAAGCTGTACATTTTGAATTAGCTACTTATCTTTCTTCTGAATGTTTTATTCTCGCTCTCAAAAGGTTTATTGGTCGCCGAGGAATTCCAAAGACGATTCACTACGACAACGGGACGAACTTGGTGGGAGCACAGAAGATCCTCAAGGAAGTCGGAAAAGAGTTCGAGAGAGGGAAGGAAGCTATTCACCAGTACGCCGCAGAGGAAGAGTTCAGTTTCGCATTCATACCACCAAGAGCCCCCCATTTCGGAGGTCTATGGGAGGCGACAGTGAAAGTGTCGAAAACGCTGTTACAACGTACAGTGGGGAATGCACTTCTAACAGCAGAAGAACTGCTTACCGTGCTAATCGAGGTCGAGGCAATCCTTAATTCAAGACCAATCACCCCATTAAGCGCAGACCCCAACGACGGAGAAGCACTCACTCCAGCGCAGTTACTAATAGGCAACCCCTTGTGACATCTGCCGTTGCGGGACCAGAAGAGGTCCCGGAACGGCAGATGTCATCTTTGAAAAGATGGCAGCTTCTATGCTGGTTCAAGCAGCAGTTTTGGCAGAAGTGGTCAAAGGAGTATCTGCTTGGCCTTCAGGTTCATTCCAAATGGATACACGAGCAGCCCAATCTCAACGTGGGAAAAATCGTCCTTATTCACGAGGACCACACCCCTCCACAATAATGGACAATGGGCAGAGTCGTGGCAGTCGTCGAAGGGCAGGACGAAAAGGTCAGGGTTGCCGGCGTCAAAACTCGAAACGGATTACTCAGACGCCCAATCGTTAAACTCGCTGTACTTCAAGACGATGAATCTTGAAGCCCTGCAGGCTTTCGACGCGGCCGGTGTTTTGACAACTGAAGAAAAATTTTAATTATGTAAAATTTGAATTATTCTATGAATTATATAAAACTAAAACAAAAATTCAAAATTTAAATTACACTATTGTGATCTAAATGTAGATGGTAAAATATTTGAATTTCGCGCCCTTCCGGCAATATTTAATTTGAATTTGTAAGGATGTTAAAGAAAAAGAAGAAGATGAAAATAAAAACCATTCATACCGAGTAACCGCACGCATATCTATTTATTCGTTTTTCCATAATTATTTTTCGGAATTTTAAAAAAGTTCATTTCAAAGCTCAAAAGAGCTATTTCATAAAAATTCTTGTGAAATTTTCAATGGTCCTATCGAATATGGTAAATTTGGACTAGAAGGTTTTCTATATTCGATAGGAATGGAACAATTTCAAAATCCAATCAAAAACAACATACGTACCAGTTGTACAAACGTGGTTCAGCAATTTTGAAACATCGATTTTGGCGAGTTAAATAAGGTTCAACGATGGTTCAAGAGGTTCAAGTATGTTATAATAGCCTATTACTAGCTTGAATCACCATTGGACCTCATTTAACTCGCCAAAATCGACCATTGGAAATTGAACCACGGATCAAATTTAAACCACGTTTGTACAACCTTAGAGGCCTTTAATACAACGTGTTCATTAGAGCCGAAATAAGATGATTTCGCAAAGTGCTCCACTCTCGTGAATTTTTAATTTTTGTTTTCTTAAATGTTTTATATTAACGGTATTCATGCATCGTCGTAAGTTTACAAATTGTGTAAAATGGTAAGTTTACGCAAAGTTTGCATGAACGACCTTTTTTAAACATTTGATAAAATGCTAGGTAATTCAATCAGAATAAGAGTCACAATGACGTTTGGATAAGTTTAACTAGTTTGGCTAATTTTACGCAACAAAAGCCTTTGATAAGTTTAACCAAATTGTGTAAATCATTTCCCATACAAAATTTGACAGTAGTAGTAAGCAGTAAATGAAATCTTTATTTTAATACAATAATAAAAACACAATTGGTTTCAACTTAGATTCATATGGTTTGGCCAAAGGCCGTCTACCAGATTGACATAATTAAGCTTAGTATTTTAAGTATTTCAATTTTAATTTCCTAAAAGTCACCTTCAATTATTCGGGTTCTCTAACTAAGTGTTATGGTTGCATATTTATATAAAACTTCGCATCCAAATTCACCATTAAGGATGCACACGGCTTCGTTTATATTCATCGAAGTTTTCCCGAAGTATCTCACTCGAAATTCTCTTAAAATTGGGCATCTGCCAAGGAAGTGATAAACATCCTCCCTTTCATTAAGACTACAACAAAGATCACACAGAATTGGGGAATATAGTTTAATTTGATTATTTCACCTCTTAGTTTAAATATTATGTTTATCATTTTAAGTGGGCATCGATTAAGGAAGTTTGTATTTTCTTGAAGATTAAAATTGAACTGGCTATAAATCATTCTATGCGGTGGAGATTGTGCTTCCATTATACACTTTTCATAGATAAAACGACTAGTTACAATAATGTCGTTGTGCCTCGCGTTTGATTAAAAAAAACAAATTAACTGTTTTTTCTTTTACTTTTTTTATTATATATATTTTCTTTTTTTTATTTCTTTTATTTGTCACTTTAAATTTTCTTTTTATTTGTACAATTGAGCTTAGTAGTAAAAAAGGTTTATTACAATTTATTCATTATTGATTAATTAATTATTCTGGCAACAAAATAAATCGGGAAGTGCGTCTTGTGGGAAAGGAATGCACTTGTTATGGAAATATTCATATTTCATTTGGATAAAATGAAGTATGAGTATTTTATTTTTCTTTGTTAGCGGCAGGGGAAAAGGGGGTGTATCCGTTTCGGACACGTTTTGCTGTATATGCAAAAATGGTGGGAATTTTATGGTTATGCCGTTAGGCAAAAGGGGAGTGTCCGGGGTAACGGGACTTGGGGTTCAGGTGGAGTCGAAGATGTAACTCCTTCCCCCTTAAGATTCTGCTCCGGAGAATCCGAGTTTTTTATATCGACTGACATTAGTTTTATCATTTTTTGATTTCCGAAAAATTATAAAAAACACGATACAAAAACTGAAAAGAAGGATATTAAAACTGTAACTGATACCCGTATTTGTTTTATAGTTAAATTTAAGTTCTTCGATTAATTTACGATTTTCCATATGTTTCGCGTGTATTTCCGTTGTTGAAAAGTTTACTTCAATGTTTTTTAATTTTTACCTTACTTAAATTTGGTATAATAAAGTTATCATAGTATATAAAGCTTTCGTATCTAGTTTTATTTATTTTAATTATACAATTTTCAAACCTAAGAGCATAGTTTCCTGATATTTCAAGTTTCAAATCATTACAATTGTGTTCTATATACGTTTTTGGTATATTTTTCAAAATAGCAATATTGTTGTTTAATTGTTGAATTTCTACATTTGTAATTTTAATAAAATTACAAGTTGTATTTTTTTCAAAAATATTTAGTATAAATTTATCATCTATAATTATTAAATCTTCTTTTTTTAAAATTTTATTCTTATCTTCATAGTTTGCTTTTCCATCAGTTATTAGTGCCTTGTATGTAGAAGAAAGCTCGAGAGAGCTTAGATTTGGGATTGGTTCAACAAATACACGATGAAATTTGTTATCATTACATTACATCATCATCATCATCATCATCATCATCATCATCATCATCATCATCATCATCATCATCATCATCATCATCATCATCATCATCATCATCATCATCATCATCATCATCATCATCATCATCATCATCATCATCATCATCATCATCATCATCATCATCATCATCATCATCATCATCATCATCATCATCATCATCATCATCATCATCATCATCATCATCATCATCATCATCATCATCATCATCATCATCATCATCATCATCATCATCATCATCATCATCATCATCATCATCATCATCATCATCATCATCATCATCATCATCATCATCATCATCATCATCATCATCATCATCATCATCATCATCATCATCATCATCATCATCATCATCATCATCATCATCATCATCATCATCATCATCATCATCATCATCATCATCATCATCATCATCATCATCATCATCATCATCATCATCATCATCATCATCATCATCATCATCATCATCATCATCATCATCATCATCATCATCATCATCATCATCATCATCATCATCATCATCATCATCATCATCATCATCATCATCATCATCATCATCATCATCATCATCATCATCATCATCATCATCATCATCATCATCATCATCATCATCATCATCATCATCATCATCATCATCATCATCATCATCATCATCATCATCATCATCATCATCATCATCATCATCATCATCATCATCATCATCATCATCATCATCATCATCATCATCATCATCATCATCATCATCATCATCATCATCATCATCATCATCATCATCATCATCATCATCATCATCATCATCATCATCATCATCATCATCATCATCATCATCATCATCATCATCATCATCATCATCATCATCATCATCATCATCATCATCATCATCATCATCATCATCATCATCATCATCATCATCATCATCATCATCATCATCATCATCATCATCATCATCATCATCATCATCATCATCATCATCATCATCATCATCATCATCATCATCATCATCATCATCATCATCATCATCATCATCATCATCATCATCATCATCATCATCATCATCATCATCATCATCATCATCATCATCATCATCATCATCATCATCATCATCATCATCATCATCATCATCATCATCATCATCATCATCATCATCATCATCATCATCATCATCATCATCATCATCATCATCATCATCATCATCATCATCATCATCATCATCATCATCATCATCATCATCATCATCATCATCATCATCATCATCATCATCATCATCATCATCATCATCATCATCATCATCATCATCATCATCATCATCATCATCATCATCATCATCATCATCATCATCATCATCATCATCATCATCATCATCATCATCATCATCATCATCATCATCATCATCATCATCATCATCATCATCATCATCATCATCATCATCATCATCATCATCATCATCATCATCATCATCATCATCATCATCATCATCATCATCATCATCATCATCATCATCATCATCATCATCATCACATCATCATCATCATCATCATCATCATCATCATCATCATCATCATCATCATCATCATCATCATCATCATCATCATCATCATCATCATCATCATCATCATCATCATCATCATCATCATCATCATCATCATCATCATCATCATCATCATCATCATCATCATCATCATCATCATCATCATCATCATCATCATCATCATCATCATCATCATCATCATCATCATCATCATCATCATCATCATCATCATCATCATCATCATCATCATCATCATCATCATCATCATCATCATCATCATCATCATCATCATCATCATCATCAT